>JAWNNM010003013.1:0-74903 GCA_035044965.1 Lordiphosa andalusiaca | reverse complement strand
AGCATGCAACGTGCAACTGAATGCTGCATCGGGACAGGCAATCGAGCTGATGGAAGTGTAGCATACTTGGAGGTGCACGCGCTGGTTCCGGCTATTATGTTCGGTAGTGGGAATGGGTTCACTATAGGTTTCTTCGTAGCCACTTGCTCGCTTTTCAATACTTCACTCTTATTAATAAATCGCGTGCGGCTTTTCCTTAGATTCGATCAACACAGAGGGGTAAGATAGACAGGAGACGAAAAGAGGGGAATAGAAAGAGCAGGAGAACTATCTCTATACACTGGCTGCGCAAGATCTGGGTGGCAGCCTATGCTTCAGGTGCTGCGCTGGTGTTGTTGCTGCAGCTGGTGCCCACCCTACCGTGATCACCATGTTCCTATGGTTAAGTTTAACCGGTGATCCCAAAAAAAATGTTTCAAGCTTTAAGTATAACTCCACATTTCTCCCTTTAACGATGCATGGCTCCCAAAAAGAATCAACTTAGCAAGTCATATTCAAAACAAAATATTTATTACTAAGTTCAGTAGACTTCATAATGAATTTGGCTAACCCAAAAATTAACAAAAATAGAATTTAATAATATTTTAATTTAATTTAATTTAATTTAACCTAGGCCATACTAAACTATGGTTTTATTTATACAACTTCATAGACTTCGTTTATTACTCAAGGAAAATAAAGAAATTAATTTTGAAAGTTTACTTGCAACAAAAGAAAATATTAAGTCATTTATCCAACTTTAACTTTTAGAATCCTTAACAAAAAAAATTAATCAAATTAATCAAGCTTGTGTTTCTTTTTAGCTCCACTTAAATGATTTTTGTTTAAATTTGCGTTTAGAAATTTACGTGAACCCAAAGCATCTCACTGATCACCTATGATCTGCACTAGTTTGTTGGCTTAAAGGGTTTCATTGACCCTAGTTGGTTCAGGCAACGTTAATGGAAATCAGGGAGTTGGGTGCAACATAACCTCACACTTGCTGTTGGTTCACTTTAATCACACAAAAACCACAATTTTTCTAGCAGCCGTTGCTGATTTTCCTTTGGCTTTCCGCGAGATCGCCCTGGTGTACTTTTAGGGACACTGGTCACTGGGTTGGCCTGACTTGTGCGAAAGTAAACAATTGCTTAGGCAGCGACGGAGACACGAGCTAAACTTTCAGCAGCTGGTTTGCGTTTGGGTGGGATGAATGCAGCTTTCTTAGCTGGCTTCTCGCTCTGCCTTCAACATTTGCCTGGAACATTCGTTGGGAGCAGCGACAGCTGATCTATTCCAACTCTCTTTAGGCACTGAAGCCACCAACGAGCTTTTTAGCTATGGATCTGGGTGCCAATTCCTAAAGAGAAGAAATTGGTCTATTGTAACAAGAAGCAAAGAGAAGCAACAAAAGGTTTTTTTTTTTTTTTATTTACCATGAGGGACTGGCACCTTTAGGGGGGAGTAATTAACTTTTCCCACTTTTCGATGTTGGCCGGATTTCTTGCACGATGCAGACGGAGTGTTCCTCCGTTTTAGGGTTCATTTTTGGTTAGCTCCCACTAATTGAAAAGAAGCACAATCACTCAATTGCTATCATTAGCTATTGTTTGCACTCACATTAAAAGCAGCAGTTCAAAATAACTTAGCTGCAGTAGCTTTTCTGGAGGCAAAATAAATTTTTGGTTTCAAGCTTAGCGCGTACAACTTAACTCGATGGTAACGTGAGGGGAAAAGAACGACTCAGGCCAGGCGGAAATGGTAGGGAATCGGCTCTGACAACTGCATCATCGTATTTTCCCATTATTGGTCTCACTTGTCAGATTAACAGCTACCTAGGGTTTCCACCAGGCCGGCCTAATACCATTATTTGTGCGATATAGGACAAGATCTCCGACCAGTGCAAATCGATATCTACTTTTTTGGCGGATTATTTGAACCAGATATGTAAACTACAAGCGCACTACAATTCCCCCCGCCAAAATCGCGCTTGGGGTGGGAAACAACCAAGAGGGATTCGCGCTTGGACCAACCTTATTGCTTAAGGTCCTTTGCGTGATATTTTCCGATATAGCGACCTTGCAAATCCTCCAAATCATAGTTGCAGTTTCCTACTTTTCTTTTTACTCTAGCTTTAATAAAAGCAGGGGCCAACTTTGAGCTATATCCTTTAGCAAAGTTGCTTTGTTGGAAGTTCCGTCTGTATATTTCTTGCCCTGGAGTGAAGGAGACATCTCTAGTCCGCAAATTGTAAGTATTTGCATTGCGAACGCGTTGAGAATTCATAGCGTCTTTCGCAGTGTTGCGAATCAGATCGAAAGAGTCCTCCGTGTTAAACCGTATGGTTCGATCTTCTAGCATCCCTAAATTCCTTAGCAATTTATAGCTAGAACCATCCGTCACCATATGCTGGCCAAAGGTCAATCTATAAGGACTGGTTTTGATAGCCTCATGGTGGCCTGAGCGTAGAGCACAGCAAATTCTGCTTAAATGCTCATCCCAGTCCTTCTGATCGGGTCGAATATACGCTTTAATAGCAGCTAAGACTGACCTATTTACCCTTTCTGAAGCGTTCGCTTGGGGCGAGTAAAAGGCTGTATATGTGTGCGTAATTCCATATTTATTTAACAGCGTATTGAAGATCTGCGATTTAAATTGAACCCCGTTATCAGATATCACCGTTTATGGAACGCCAAAGCAATGAAAAAGTTCCTCTTCTAGAAAGCGTTTAATGGCATCTACAGTGAACTTTTTTACAGGCTTCAAAAACGGGAACTTGGACAAATGGTCTACCACTACGAAAATGCCAATATGACCATTTCTACTTCGTGGGTATGGCCCTAGAAAATCCACGAACAGCTTCTGGAAGAATCGAAGGGACTGACCAGTGTTTCCCATAGGTGGCTTTAAAGTGATGTTAGGATGCTTGGTGGACTTGCAGATTTCGCAGTGGTTCACGTAATTTCTTACATCTGAAACCATATTTGGCCAGAAATACAACCGCCTAAGTCTTTCTAGAGTCTTATTGATTCCACTATGAGCGTGGAGAGGGTGTGCATGAGCCACTTTTAACGCTTCCGAAACCAGAGTCTGTGGAACCCAAAGTTTCCAACAAGAATCGTCAGATACTCTGTCGGCAGCACTATGCTCAGATCGGCGATATATATAATCGTCTACTACTTTCAAGTCTGGCATTTTTGACTGGTTGAGCAAAATTTTGTTTCTAAGTTCGGAGTAGACGACTGATTGAAACTCGGTGGACTGGAGATTTACGATTAGACTAGCGATTGACAACGCTGACAAGTCTTCCGTGTGTGTTCGGGATAATGCATCCGGGACCACATTCTGGCTACCCTTCCGGTGTTGAATCTGAAACTCAAACCCCTGCAACTTAAGTGACCATCGGGCCAATCTAGAGCTAAGGTCGGCTTGAGTCATCAGCCACTTCAAAGAGGCGTGGTCGGTAATGATTGTAAACTCCTGACCTTCAATATAGGCCCTAAATTTCTTTACGGCTAACACTGCAGCATAGCACTCTTTTTCAGTGACTGTGTAGTTCCTCTGACATTTATTTAATTTCTTTGACATAAATGCAATTGGAACATCGTCACCCTCATGGTTTTTCTGCATTAATACTGCACCTACGCCCGTGTGGCTTGCGTCACAGTGCATAAAAAAAAATGTAGCGAGAAATTTGGGCTATGCAAAACTGGAGCAGAAACCATTGCTGATTTCAATGACTCAAATGCTTGCTGAGCTTCATTGGTCCAATCAAACTTGCGCTTTTGCTTTAAGGTATCAGAGAGAGGTGATGCTATAGCTGCGTAGTTCCTGATGAATTTATGGTACCAACCCGTCATTCCGAGGAATCGGCGAACCTGTTTAATTGAACGCGGTACCGGAAATTCAGTGACGGCAGCAATTTTCTCGGGATCAGTGCATATTGTGCCATTGCCGATAACATGGCCTAAATACCTAACCTCTTTCCTGCAAAATTTGCTCTTCTCAACATTAATAGTGAGATTGGCGAGCGACAACTGAGATGCAACTATACCCAAAACCTCAAGATGGCGCTCAAAGGAGTCCGACACAATAAGCAAATCATCTAGATAGATGAACACCTCATTGCGTAAATGAGCAGGGACAATCTTGTCCATAAGACGCGACATTGTCTGCGGAGAATTGGTTAGACCGAATGGCATAACAGTGAACTCATACAATGGGCGTCCTGGCACCGTAAAGGCAGTCTTGTCACGAGAATTTGGCTCAAGAGGAATTTGCCAAAAGGCATCCTTTAAGTCCAAGCTCGTTATAAACTCAGCTTTTGGAAGCCTGCTCAGAATGCCATCTATAAGGGGCATGGGGAAAGCGTCTTTTACTGTCTTCTCATTCACCTTTCTGCTGTCTATACACAATCTAACCTTCCCAGGCTTTTTAACCAAAACTACAGGTGAAGACCATGAACTGTTCGATTCTTGTATTACTCCAAGGTTAAGCATCCTGTCTAATTCTTCATACATCAGTTTTTCAGTTGCCGGCGACACTGCGTAGTGACGCTGCTTGATTGGCTTTGAGTCAGCCACCTCAATTGTGTGAGATAATAAAGACGTTCTGCCTAAACCTTGTTTCGAAAAAGAAGGAAATAAGCTGACGATTTTATCAAGTTCCTGCTGTTGATGGAACGACAATTTTTTTTAACATGGGGTCGTCAATTGCGGCTATATTAAATTTCTGAGTTAACAGATGTATCGGTAATAGTTGGAAACTGGTCCAAAAATCGATGCCAAGGTACAGATCTTCAGAAAGAGATGGGACAAGGTAGAAACAAATTTTATGTGTCTCTCCTCTATAGGTAACATTAGTAGATACTCGACCAATAATGTTTTGTCGATTGCCATCGGCAGTCCTTACGCTAGATACTATTTTCTTATATTTTTGATCGTCCTGACAAAGTTCGGATGCGAATTTTCCTCCTATACAACTTATCGACGCACCGGTATCCATTAATCCAATTATGGTTCTTCCAAAAAGATCAACCTGGGCGTGCGGACGAATGTCGTGTGCCATTCCGATAACTGAAGCCAAAATTAATTTCTTTTCACATCGGCGACGCTTTTTAAATAATATTCTACGAATTTGAGAGCGAGATTTAGCTTATTTAAGAATTTCAGGGGGTTGACTGAGAGGAATATCTTGGTTTACATTACTAGGTGCGACCGTTTGGTGCAAGAATTTGTTTGAGTCTTTTAGTTTTCGGTGTTCGTCCCCTTTGAGACTACTTGTTTGCGTGCACTTTTCTGAGGTGCACGCGGCTGCTGGTTTTTTTTGGGTATTCGCGCTACACTTGCGGCAATTTGGCTTATAGATATCGGGTTTACCACAGCCGTAGCAGAACACTCGCCTTTCTGCCGTGCACTCCTGATATCGGTGACTTCTTCCCCCGCAATTCCAACAGGAAGCCTCTATAGCAGACAATTCGTAAGCCGCGTCGTCAGCGATCTCTTCTTCTGAGACCTCCTCGGATTGGCTAACTAGTTCATTTATTTGCCGACGCGGCATAGGTCTTGGAGCAGCAATTGGTGGCTTGGTTTTTGCTACCGATTGCATAAATATTTCGCGCGTTCGTACCAGACGCCGTAAGGCTTTGACTGTGGCTGCTGGTTCATACAAGATTTCATGCTGGATCTCAGCTAAAAGATTGGCCCTGAGGGTCTCCACCAAGGCCGACTCAGACATAGGCTCAGACAGCTTATCTGTCAAAGCAGCAATTACCCCATAGAAATCGTCGAAGTTTTCATTTTGGCGTTGCTTGCGCAGCTCAATTTCTGATCGGATATTTCTGTCTGTCCGATCGTCTTTAAATTGACCTCTTAGTGCCAGACATAAGTCAGGCCAGTGAATTTCGGCAACACTCTTATGGTAACGCCAAAACCATTCGCTGGCATTACCTTCAAAAAGGTTACTAGCGTACCGGGCTGTTACCTCAAAATTTCCCTCAAGAGTCTGGTTTGTCAAGGCCTCTACCCGATAAATGAAGTCGTCGACAGACATGGCTGATTTGCCAGTGAACCGCAACTTCCAATTGGCCATTATTTGGCTAATTCGATCGGGACGCACCTGAAAACTTAATGGGCTACTTCTGGGTGTAGTGTCAAGACGAGCTCCTAAGCTAGTGGCCGAAACGTGATTTGCTTGCTCCGGATTTGGTATAGGAACTGAACCCGCGAATTGGTGATCAGTGTCTAATGGCCCTTGTATTCGCGTAGGGGACCTATTGGATACTGAAGCAGGTGAACTGATCTGAAGTCCCATGGTAATGGCTTGCGTTAGCCTTTCAGTTTGCTCAGCCATTGTGGCGGCAAGAATCCTAGTTTGTTGAGCCATTGCCGCTGCCATTGCTTCGGCAATGGTTCGCTGCAGCAACTCCGACGTACAAGGCATCTCATCTGGCTGGGAGTTAGCAGTATTCTGCGTCTGTTCTAAATCATTTGGGTTGGTCATGTTGGTCTGAATTTCGTTCTCTGCGCGTTTTGTTCTTGCTCTGGTTGTAAGTGAATGCGGAATTGAAGGGTTTCGGCCCTTGGAGGTTGTTGGTATGTGAAGACTCAAGTCTTCGCTTGAGGCTGAAGTCAAATTTTCTAACGACTGCCTACAGACAGGGCACGATATCTTTCTGCCTATTCTGCTACTAAAGCAAGCTCTATGGAAATGATGACCACAGCTCGTTGATAATAATTGAGCTTGATAAACAATTACTTCCGTGCAAATGCAGCAGTGCTTCTCAGTTTCATGTATTTCAGTCAAATTCTCGGTACTGTGCGATATAACCATTTTCCATAAATTAAACCTATGATTATTTTATTTTTATTAAAGACTATAAGTTCTATGCAAAAAAAAATATCTAAAAAAATTTAGTGAATGACTAAATACTATACCAAAACGAAAAAAAATAGAATGTAAACTTAAAATTTCATAATAAATTTGGGAGCCATGCGATCGTCAGCAGAATATGTGACGACTAAATATTAGTTATGCATAGAGAAACAGAAAAATAGAAGGATAGAGTTATAGAGGGTAACCTTACTACGAAAGAGCGGCAGGTAGTCGTTCGAAACTAATACCTTCATCCAGCTTCAACCTCAGTAAGTTCGGAAATAAGACTTCTGACAGACATCATCCAGTTTTCTAGCAAGCGAATTCCAGGCATATACATGCACCGATCCCACGTTTGCATTGGAAAATCTGAACAAGGAAAGGTAACTAGTTCATTTTTAATGGCAGGGTGTAGCTCTGGTCCACAAAACCCAGTGTCCAAAATCAAAAATAACTTGTTCGTCAAAGGAGAAAAGATTTAATTTGGAATTGCAAAAATAATCTATTGCAATTATTCCATAGTGCCAAGAGGGTGAAAATGCAATAGTGATTGACGGGAAGGTCGTAGCATATCCGCCACAGAGACCTCAATTACTAACGCCAATCGATGAACATTTTTATAAACAGAACCAAATAGTTATGATTATTTATGACCGCGGAGGTATATCTAAGCTTAGATATTTTTACCCTGTCCAGCAAGTCGAGAAAGAAAATAATAGCTAATGTTTTATTGGGACAGGGCTGTGATAACCATTGAATGTTTACACAGACTCCACTGTGCCCACACACTAGCTATGAAAAGAGAAATATACAAATGTGAAAAATGATCGAACCTAAAGAATGGAGTCAGATGATATGTCCAAATAGTCATTTTTTTCTAAATAATTTTTTTTTCGGGGCAGGCCGGATCGGGCCCTACGTTGGGCGCCAAATAAGATGTAGCATGCAACGTGCAACTGAATGTTGCATCGGGACAGGCAATCGAGCTGATGGAAGTGTAGCATACTTGGAGGTGCACGCGCTGGTTCCGGCTATTATGTTCGGTAGTGGGAATGGGTTCACTATAGGTTTCTTCGTAGCCACTTGCTCGCTTTTCAATACTTCACTCTTATTAATAAATCGCGTGCGGCTTTTCCTTAGATTCGATCAACACAGAGGGGTAAGATAGACAGGAGACGAAAAGAGGGGAATAGAAAGAGCAGGAGAACTATCTCTATACACTGGCTGCGCAAGATCTGGGTGGCAGCCTATGCTTCAGGTGCTGCGCTGGTGTTGTTGCTGCAGCTGGTGCCCACCCTACCGTGATCACCATGTTCCTATGGTTAAGTTTAACCGGTGATCCCAAAAAAAATGTTTCAAGCTTTAAGTATAACTCCACATTTCTCCCTTTAACGATGCATGGCTCCCAAAAAGAATCAACTTAGCAAGTCATATTCAAAACAAAATATTTATTACTAAGTTCAGTAGACTTCATAATGAATTTGGCTAACCCAAAAATTAACAAAAATAGAATTTAATAATATTTTAATTTAATTTAATTTAATTTAACCTAGGCCATACTAAACTATGGTTTTATTTATACAACTTCATAGACTTCGTTTATTACTCAAGGAAAATAAAGAAATTAATTTTGAAAGTTTACTTGCAACAAAAGAAAATATTAAGTCATTTATCCAACTTTAACTTTTAGAATCCTTAACAAAAAAAATTAATCAAAAATGTAACCTAAGCAAGTGTAAGATTATGTAGCTGAAACCCCAGAATATTTATATAAATATATGCATGATATATATAGGATATGATATATATATAAGATATAGAATATGATAGGATAAGTTTAGATCAAGTTTGTAGTAATTAATTTAAATTTACATAGCACATCTTCAAATATAAAAAAAATAATTTTTTTTTTGTACCATATGTGCGACAGTACTATTCTTTTGTTGTATAGTGTAGGTTGCTGGAACAAACTCCTAAAGCTTTCATTGGCCCGAGTTGTTTACTATTTTCTAGCCGAGCTGTGGCTAAGGTTAAGTCAAAGTGCCAAAAGAACTGTGGCTAAGTCTCCGCAATCACAAAAGCTTTTTCACAGAAGGTGAGAAGGCCCTTTTTGGTTTTTCACTTACCGCACAATTCCCACGCTGAAAGATCTTTCGGTTGGAGTGTTGTTGCTGGTTTTAAAATTGGATTTTAGAATGATATACAGCAAGAGCGGATTAGCTTTTACTTAACACATGTTCTGTTGCACCACAACGTGAGAGAAAAACGAGCTTTTTCGGGGGGGGAAAAAGCTTGTGTTTCTTTTTAGCTCCACTTAAATGATTTTTGTTTAAATTTGCGTTTAGAAATTTACGTGAACCCATAGCATCTCACTGATCACCTATGATCTGCACTAGTTTGTTGGCTTAAAGGGTTTCATTGACCCTAGTTGGTTCAGGCAACGTTAATGGAAATCAGGGAGTTGGGTGCAACATAACCTCACACTTGCTGTTGGTTCACTTTAATCACACAAAAACCACAATTTTTCTAGCAGCCGTTGCTGATTTTCCTTTGGCTTTCCGCGAGATCGCCCTGGTGTACTTTTAGGGACACTGGTCACTGGGTTGGCCTGACTTGTGCGAAAGTAAACAATTGCTTAGGCAGCGAAGGAGACACGAGCTAAACTTTCAGCAGCTGGTTTGCGTTTGGGTGGGATGAATGCAGCTTTCTTAGCTGGCTTCTCGCTCTGCCTTCAACATTTGCCTGGAACATTCGTTGGGAGCAGCGACAGCTGATCTATTCCAACTCTCTTTAGGCACTGAAGCCACCAACGAGCTTTTTAGCTATGGATCTGGGTGCCAATTCCTAAAGAGAAGAAATTGGTCTATTGTAACAAGAAGCAAAGAGAAGCAACAAAAGTTTTTTTTTTTTTTTTTATTTACCATGAGGGACTGGCACCTTTAGGGGGGAGTAATTAACTTTTCCCACTTTTCGATGTTGGCCGGATTTCTTGCACGATGCAGACGGAGTGTTCCTCCGTTTTAGGGTTAATTTTTGGTTAGCTCCCACTAATTGAAAAGAAGCACAATCACTCAATTGCTATCATTAGCTATTGTTTGCACTCACATTAAAAGCAGCAGTTCAAAATAACTTAGCTGCAGTAGCTTTTCTGGAGGCAAAATAAATTTTTGGTTTCAAGCTTAGCGCGTACAACTTAACTCGATGGTAACGTGAGGGGAAAAGAACGACTCAGGCCAGGCGGAAATGGTAGGGAATCGGCTCTGACAACTGCATCATCGTATTTTCCCATTATTGGTCTCACTTGTCAGATTGACAGCTACCTAGGGTTTCCACCAGGCCGGCCTAATACCATTATTTGTGCGATATAGGACAAGATCTCCGACCAGTGCAAATCGATATCTACTTTTTTGGCGGATTATTTGAACCAGATATGTAAACTACAAGCGCACTAATTAATATTGTATCATTGAGGTCGATTAAATTAATTATCATTAAATCATAGAGCCAAGGTTTTGGAACATCTGCCAGGATTTTGATCCTACTTTATAGCTATTGCGTATCTTGAATGGTGATGTATTTGATTCCGTTTTTTCCTGCTATAAGAGCAGAAAAAGTTATGCCTAACTGGTAAGTTATGCTAGGGCATCACCGCCGTAATTTTGTCATCGACATCACCATTTATCGAAAAGATGCGATAAGACGTTCGCAACATTATTCCATTCTTGTGCTCTTGCATCCATTGAACAGCTGACTTGGATATGTTGACATTGTGAAAAGATAAGTTGGTGTAAATAAAATGGATTTAGATGATGGGTTTGTGTTATTAGTTTTGGAGAAAGGCTAGGCAATATTATTGCAAAAGATGGCAGGACCATCACGATCTGGCAATCAGCAGAGAACCGTCGCAGCGTTTGGACATTTGAAGGTAGTTGACCATTTTTGACACTTCTCAGCAATTAAAAAACCATATAAATATTTATTATAGTACTTCAATAGTCACGATATGGCTTGGAGGAGGGCATTCCCTGCAACTCAGTTGAGTTCCTTAAGAATAGTATTCGGGCTGATAAAAATGCGTTTTTCGATTTTAGTGGAGCAGCTATAGGGTCGAATTCCTTTTTCCAGTTTCCGCCACTTATTTGTAAATAAGGGAATTTTTCCTTGTCCCACGGCGTCTACAAAAATATTCCTTCCAAAGCTCCGACACCGTAGCTGTGGACTCTGGTGTCCATGAAAATCCGGTGTCTCCTGTTGCTACAAAATTCCCAATCTTCTCATGCACTTATATTAAAATAACAATTAATCTTGTTAATTAAGCTTGTTTTGCCATGGCGGTTTTCGTTTGTTTTTTTTTGCGCGTAAAGTTCTACAGCTGTTTATTATTTTTGTTAGTGTTGGCAGTTGGAACGATACCCGTACGATAGGCAAAATTATTGAAACCCTGTCAATCCAAGACAGTGTTGTAGTGAGAACCGGGCAATATTTTGATATCCAGTTGCAAATTCAAAGTTAAACTGGCCTTAAATATTTCATTGAAATGGATTTTACTGCGATGCTGCTATTATTTTAATTTAAAAGTAGAAGCGATATGGCGTGCTGTGGGAACAAAGCAGGACACGAATTTCCGGATGGCTTTTTCGGAGTGAACATGTTCACTTATTCTTTTTTTCAAAGTGAGTCAACTCAGTTAAATTGCTCAGTTGTTCAGTTGCTCAGTTGTTCAAATGTTCAGTTAATCAGTTGTTGTTCTGTTGGGCAACTGGCTCCACTGCAATCGGGTACTTGCTTTAAAGGAGGCGGCGAAGGTTGCTTTGTGACTTACAACTTAAACTAACGCTGCAATGTTAACATTTCGCCTTCTTATTGTCCATTTCGGTGAAATGGTTCTAAACATCGCTGTGCTTTCTGGTCAAAGACAGAGAATAAAAACAACGGACGAGACTGCCACACCAGAAGACGCTTAACACAGAGTTGCCATACAGTCACCGAACTAAGTGAACAGTCACTGATCACCTCACTGAACTATTTACTGAACCACTCTCTGAACAAATCTCTGAACTAGATACTGAACAACTCACGGAGCAATAGAGACAGAACAAGAGCGGCTGAACAACTCTCAATAAACAACTCACAGAACAAGAGCAACTGAACAACTCTGACAGAACAAGACTCACTGAGCGACTGAACAACTCTCAATGAACAACTCACAGAACAAGAGTAACTGAACAACTCTGACAGAACAAGACTCACTGAGCGACTGAACAACTCTGGGTGAACAACTCACAGAACAAGAGCAACTGAACAACTCTGACTGAACAAAAATGAACAACTAATGAAGAACATGTTCACTTGCTCAGTTTAGTGAACAACTCAATTTTGTTCACTCACTCATTAACAACCCAACACTACTCCTCAGCCTAATATCAGACAGTTGGCAGGTTGTTCGGCGTATCGACTTCCATGGTCTGTAAAATCCTACACGATTTCTCATATTATTTTTTTTTTTAAAGAATTCAAGATTTTCCGCTTACTTTGACCTTTCACAATCAGCTGTTTTATTGATGACACTTGGACTTATCGATAGAAAATCTAGCATTTTAACGGAAAAATTTAGTAACAGTGAATTGATCATCCGCAGCGAATGGATTTCCGAATGGACATGTATCTCTTATGGGGAAATACACAAAAGAAATGAAGTCATTCAGCTCATCCAGCGAATGACCTCAAGAATGTGCCAGTGGAACAAAGGTATTATATGCAATTAAAATTACGTGTTTTTCTCGTGAACGTTTTCGTTACGACGTTACAAATTTTACAAATATATTACTAACCCAATAAGTTTTGAAATGTGTTGTACATTTGAAGTGTACAGAATTGGTCGAGTAAAATGACGGAATATGTACGAAAAGCTAAATCACAGTCATCTACAAATATATTTAATTAATTAATTTATTAAAAAAGCCTATAATTGTTTGAAATAGTGTGTTTTTCGAAGCCAAGAAGTAACGATTTGTGGTTAAATCATAAAGATATAAAACAACGTATAGGTTTCCCATTAAAATTGTCTAAAAAGGGTGTTTACTAAATTTTACTATACGTATAAATAATTATAATTAAAGACCAGAAGGACTTTTTTGGAAAACAGATTCGTGTTCAGCTCACGAGAATCATTTAAAATCACCACCACCCCTTAAAAATGTCTAATATTGCTGGCTTGTGTATTGTTAATAAAAATATAGCAACTGGAAAGAAAAACACTTCAGAGTATTCTGGTGAAAAAGTAGCGGCAGCAGTATCTAATTTGTTTCAAGTTTTAGAATCATGATTTTTGCGTCCTGTTAGCCAGCTGCCTGCATAGTAAAAGCTTAAAAACGGGGGCTCCTAAAACACCACAAAAGTCTCATCTGTCGTTCGACTGAAGTTCATTTCAGTGAACTACTGAAGCTAAACCTTTTCTGGTTCTATGGACCTAAATTACAAACATTTTGGCACAAAATCATTTTCAATTAACTGCATTTTAAAAGATGGCTGCTTGAAAATTGTTGGACCTTTCTCTGAAATGCCTCGCAAATGTCAAATGACTGCCTATACATAGTCGTGCGCTGTAAAAGGTAAAAACTAGGTTATTTCTTGTTATTTTTGCGCTTCGTCACACATCCTCAAGCGAGAACATGTAAGAACTAAGCCTTTAGTTACTGCAATTCAACGACTCATCAACACGGCGTGTGGTGCGACAGAGCGTTAGAAGAAACATCTGCACATATAGAGGGCAAGGCATTTGCCTTTTGCATTTGCCAATAATTTATTGATATTGATTGAGGGACTAAACCAATATGAGTGTCCCTCTTCCGTATGTGCTTGCATGTTTGTGTGCTCCAGGCAATGATGCAACTAATTGCGTTTTACTTGTGTGCCACATGCAAATGTCAAAGTTCCCGCACCTCGAACCCCATCAACACTTACCTGCGAAATAGTTCACTCTCCGGATGCTCGGCCGCAAAGCGTGCCTTCTTGCGTAGCAATGGAATGGTTAAAGCATAAGTGGTGACCATCATTAGCATAGGTACATAGAAGGCCACAAGTGAGCCAAACACCCAGAAGGCGCGGTTATTGATCATGCAGATGTTTGGCTCAGGCATGATGTTCTCTCTGTTGACTAGACCTTAAATGTTCGTGGTAAAATTAGATGTTTGGTTTGCTATAACACTCCAGTTTAATCCTTACCCAGCACTGTGATCGAACTGGACACTATCATGGCCATAACCCAGACTATAGCAATCTTAATGCCAGCCAATCGTTTTGTGGAACGATGCCGCGAGCCCAAGGGGTTCCGTATACCCAAATATCGACCCAAACTTATGAAGCACATGTGCAATATACTCGATGAGCATGCCAAAACATCACAGGTCACATATATGTTGCACCAGGTGAAGCCCAGCGGCCAATAACCTGAAAAAAAAGAATGGAAACACCAAGTTTAGGTTGTTGGAAATTGCCAAAAAAAAAAAAAAGAAAACAGAAAAAACAAAGCGAAAAGAAATAACGCGAAAGCTCGTCAAAATGGCAATCAAATGGAATAGTATATTGCGGTTTGTGTGCTTTCTACATTGGCGCACGCAAAAGGCAACCCATTTGCGGTGGAGGAACAATTTCTGTTGAAACGTTTTAGATTAACATTAGTTATTAACCAATTTAGTTACTGACTTTGTGGTAGATTAGGTTTTTCAAACCGATTTACCGTGTCAGCTCATTAGAAGGAAAACGAGACAGCTAAGCTAACTCTTCAGTGCCGAAGTTTTTACACCCTTGCTCGCTTAAATAATTTAAAAAAATACTCTTTTTCCCATTTTCCGACCGATCGTTTGTAAGGGAGCTATTTGATATCGTCATCCGAATCGGCCAAAAATTTATAAAATTATGTGAAAGCACGTAAAATAAACAAATGCAAAATTGCAGGATGCTACCATTAAAAACAAAAAAGTTTTCTAACTAAAACTTTTTTCAGACATATCTTTTGTATGGCAGCTATACCATATAGTTTGCCGATTTTAAACAAACTTGCTAGAATTATAAAAAAAAAACATAGTAAACCTACGATTTCAAAGTTTGGAGACGTTTCCGTTGAAAAGAAAAAAGTTTTTCTCTCTAAAACTAGTTTTCCGACCGATTATTCCCATGGGATATAGTCATCTGATCCGGTCGGCTCCGACATATTGGTAGTGTGCAGCAAAAAGAAGAATCTGTGCAAAATTCCAGCACGAAAACTTCAAAACTGAGAGACTAGTTCGCGTAGAAAAAGACGGACGGACAAAACTCAATCGACTCAGCTCGTCACCCTGATCAAGAATATATATAGTTTATGGGGTCGGAAATGAATATTTCTATGCGTTGCAAAATATAAAAATAACTAATATAACAAAAAAATTTGCTGAAATTTTTTAAGAGCAATACATAAGAGGAATTTCCCTTTAATACGTCTCCATGGAACTTAAACCCTCAATCACTTACAAAAACTACTTTTCAAGTCCACAAATGACTTAAAAAAACCACACAGTCATGATTTAGATAATACTAAACCTCCATGAAGAAGAACATAGACAGATCCTTTTAAATCTAGCATGAATTTGAATAATAAAATTCAATAATCTGCAAGCGTTGTCCGTTTGTAAGTCGCTTAATGGTTAAGTTATAGACCGAGCCCAACATGTTTTACAGTAATATGTGACATGAAATCAGCTGAGCTGTCAAAACAGTGTTGCCAAAAAGAAAGTTGCTAAAAAATCATACTTTCCCATGCCCAATGTATTTGATTTGATGCATTTGATTTGCTTTGCAACTTTGTTTGCTACTTATTTGGTAAATTTGAAGGAAATCGGTTTGCTACAATCTTTATGATCTTTTCTATATTTTCTACCATTGGTCACCCAAGGATTCTTTTGTCGCGGTTCGGTATTGTCATACGTGTCGTATATTTGCATAAATGTAAGTCATTTGTGGTTTTGAAAAGCCGTTTCTTAAGATCTCATCGTTTTTAGAATACTAACTTCGAATTGTGCTCTTGTATTTTTGCATCTGACTTCAAATTCCCTTTGATTGGGACCAAAGTTTGTGTTGGTGGATTACCAGGGCTGCAAGTCAAAACATATTTTCGGATCCTCCGGTTCGCTGTTTCGAACCAAAGCTTACCAATGCTTAAGGTTCGAAAAATTTCAGGTTCGGGGAAAGGTTTTGGCTTAAAAGTTGGTTGAGCCTATGCTTCACACTGTGAAGTTCACACATTAATAAATAAATATTTATTTTCCTTATAACTCGAAAATTGCTCATGCGATCTTCACCAATTGTTCGGCGAATCGATAAATAATACTGACCCAGAAGGAACGAACCATCTATTTATTAAATTGAAATATAACTATTGAGCTATGACGGATTAGACGTGGCGAAAGATTAAAATAAATTTGATCTGCCTGCAAGTATAAGTTTTTGTCCCTTACAAGTCATACCTCTAAATCTTACCAACTGTGAGATCTGTGTGTTCATGCGGACAGACAGACATGGTTATATTAACTCGTCTGTTCAACCCAAAAACTTAAATATTAGAAAGAGTAGATTGAATCAGAGAGACGGACAGTTAGACATATGGAAAGATTCAGGAACAGGTAATAGAGTTGTGCCGAATTTTTTGACCAAGTTCAAATGATCTTGTCTTCAAACTGAGCTAATGAACCATGTCTCAAAAATGATCTAAAGTTCTAAATATGAACTACCTGTACAGTTGAAAAAAAAAACTTTACTTCATGAACAAAAGAAATAAAACCAAAGGGATTAGTTTATAGAAAACTTAACTAATAAATTAGGTCATCAAAATTAACAAAAATTTTAAACTTTACTTAATAGTTAGTGCGAAACCCATCAAATTCGGTTGGAACTTATCGAAGTATTTACAGTACATGTGCTTTTGTCGGAACCGGCCGGAACGGTGGACTATAACATATTGCTGCCTTAGGAACGATCGGTCAAAAAACAAGCCCTAGTGAAAAAACTTTTTTGTTTTCAATGGCAACGCCTCAAAACTTTGTATTAATTAGTTCGCTAAGCATTTCCATGATTCTGCCAAAAAAGAAGTCTTAGGGCCGTTTTCTAATCTACAACATAGAGCTATCTGTCACATAATCCTACAAATAACAGAGCAAAATCTGAGTTTATCTAACACATAGCAGCTATGTAGAAGATGAGAAATCGGCCCTAAGTGTGAAAAACTTGTTTGTTTTCAGCGAAATTGTCGTTCAAATTGGTTAGAAAAACGTGATGCAAGAGTATACAAACTTCGGCCTAGCCGAAGTTAACTTTCCCTTTTTTTTTTAATTTGTTAGATCATGCAATTGATGTTTTAGGGCTTATATTGTTTGCTGGAGACCTTTACTTAAAAATTGGCCCAGATAGTATAATAAATCGGGCCAAAGATGCTAATTTATCAATTGTTTAAGCACTGGAAGGTAATGGTCTTTGTAAATTTCCCATTAACGGCTAAACCTCCGTTGAAAAAGACGGGGTTGCCGATGACACGTCCTCTTATGGCCAGCCACAATAAAGAATTTTTAGGAAACTTAGTTTTGGTGATTTGAGAGACATTTACAGGTGGTTGAGTATTAGAAACAAGGCAGCAAACCTTTAAAATTATCCATGAGGTTCGGTCCGGGGGTTCGAACCCATTTTCAAATCCAAGGTTCGGTTCGCGGAACGGTTCTTAGGACCGCTGAATCCAAGGTTCTGGTTCGAACCTTGGTTCGCTTGAACATTAAAGAATAGTTTGACTTTTGATTTATTAATATTATACATTGAAATTAAACCTTCTATCCATTTGCTTAATCAAATTGTTCATTACTTAAGTTGTTTCAGGTCGCCAAACACAAAACAGTATTAAGTTATTTCTATTATCAGCTTTTAGGAACGGCTAAGTTTAGGTTAATCAGCATTATATCTTCCAGGAGCTGTTCATCTATACTAGCTCTTAAATCAGAAAGAACAAACTTATGTATTGAAAATGCTCGTTCAACTTATACCTGAGTTGCTGGTACAGCTAGTATAGTAAAAGCAATATTTTTGAAGTCTTCGTTATTACGACCTTTCCAAAATTTTAAAACATTTGTCGATGGATGTAATCTCGAACAATTTTAAAAAGAATCTATAACATCATTCACAGATTTTATATTTGATTATTGCTTTCACAACTTCCCGTTTTCGCAATCAGACTCTCATTAAGCATATTAAATTGGTGAACCGAACCTCATATTTCAGAAAAGTGGTCCGGTTCGGGTTCAGGCTGGAGGAGTCAAAAATGTAAGACGCCTGGATCATAGTCCGGTTCGCGAACCCCTAAAAAGCCGAACCGAAGTTCTCATGGGTTCGGTTCCGAACCGGCTTGCAGCTTTGATTAGAAAGCTTAAAGTAATACTTATGTGCCCACTCGTGGCCCTCTACTGTGAAATTGGTCTCGTCATCCATAATACAAATTTTTGATGAGCTTATGGAGAACAAATTGATAGAAAGAAAGTGCACTTAGCCGATGCCTTATGGTTTCTCTTTGCTTTTCAGAAACAGTATGCACGGTTTTTTTTTACATTTCATTACTTTTATGACATTAATATGTATTTTCCAGCGCACGATATAATTTAGCTGAGCATCCCACAATTTCAACTTTTACTTCAGAACGCTGTAAGTTCCATTTTGTCACCTCTTTTTAGCCTTTTCTAACAGTTGACAGCATTTTTTGTCGACTAATAATAATAATTAAATAATTGTCATTTAGGTATTAAACTCTGAACCAAAAATGTGTATGCTTAGTATAACTGTTGATGCTGCCATAGAAGCTGAAAGCAGCGCTGCTGCAGCAAGGTATTGGACACAAATCTAGTTCTACTTTCAAAAACCTAGTCTGGATTATACATGGCCTCCAGAGATTTACAGGAACAACTATTCTAATTTGCAGCAACTACACTTCTTGATCGGTTGAGTTAAACAAATCGTATTTATGGTAACTGGAAAATTTAAACTGTATTTATTATGGCCGAAATGTTTTCAAATATGAGACAGCTTGGCAAGCTACCGTGGACACATGCACTGCTTGCCGCCATCTACAGAGAAGGTGACGCCTGTTACAAAGCTAGCCAGGTTGCTGGCCAAGAAGCATATACAGGCTGCTACTTCTTCGGGCTCACCGGCCCTACCCAAGGCATGGGTATCCTTGGCACGAGCTAAGAACTCCTCATACACATTCTGTTCCATTCCACCACTTTTCTGCAGATTGGTGCGTATTACTCCAGGATTGACGGCATTTACCCGGACACCGTTGGGACCCAAGTCCAGGGCAAGGGAGCGTGTAAACTGATCCACGGCCGCCTTAGACATATTATAGGCCACCAGGTTGGGAAATGCACGCAAAGCACACACACTGGACACATTTACTATGTTACCCTTGCTATGCAAAATCTCTGGCAATAGCTGCTGCGTCAAATAGAACATGGAACGCACATTGGCATCGAAGATGACCTTCAGACATGCTAAGCTCGTGCTCTCCAAAGAGCCCATGGGCATAATGCCGGCCGCATTGACTAAAACATCAAGATTTTTCCCATACCTTTGTCTCATTTTTGAAGCCACACACTCGATCTCTTTGGTTTTGAGCAAATTACCAGACATGGCGTAAGGTTTATGGCCCAGTTTAGAGCATTTATCTAGAACACAGAGAAGCTTCTCCTCATCTTTATCCAGCAGAGCCAAACAGGCACCCAGTTTGCAGAACATTTCAGTGGTAGCTGCACCAATGCCAGACGCAGCACCCGTTATAAGAACCACCTTTCCGGTAAAGTCTAGACTCAGCTTGCTCTTGCTGGCCATGGTGGAAAAGCAACAGAAATTTTGAAAAAGGCAGGCCGAATGGGTAAATTTTCAGTATTTTTTGAGCTACTAAATCAAAGCCAAGCAGGTCAGTGGTGCAAAATTCCTAGGCACACTCATTTCGTTTAATTATGAGAGGGCAGTTAGACAAGTTGGTAACTTTTAAAGTAATATACAATTGGCTGCGGCAGCTTAACAGATTTTCATTAAATGTTCCCTACCCTCATCTTTAATACCCAAATGCTTACTGACCAATTTCTGTCTTAATTGGTATAAATTGCTCTGAAATGCGCTTGTACAATATTTTGCTGTTGTTGTTGTTATTCTGGTACTTAACACCCTATTAGGTAGGTAAGTAGTCGCGTGGGCTGATGCTTTTTTTCTCTCCCCTCTGCTAATTGAGGGACACAGACAGACGACATGTCCACTCCACACTCACTTGATTTTGACAAGGGCGCTGGAAGCATGAGGGGGGACAACGTTGTACATGTCGTATTAGTGTTTTATTTGCTTGTCATTTACACACGCACACTCACACAGCCACACACACACACATACACACACAGCTACTTTATTACGTATGCGACATGTGGCACGCTCAAGTAGAAGACACAAATGCCTGAAAATTGTTAAAACAAACAAAACAAACTCACATTTATTTATATAAGAAAAACAAGTTTCCTTACCGTAGTCTAGATTGGCTTAGTCTGTCAGAAAAACAGCGGCAGCTGTTTTTTATTTAAAAACCAAGCCGCTTTAAAAATCCATTCAAATTTTTAATGGTCGCCTTAAAAGACCAAACATAAACAAAGTTAATGTGAGCCAGCAAAAAAGAGGAAAAAGAAAAACAATAAAATAGAGAAAGGATCAAGTAAACTTAATTTTATACAACAAACTCAACTAGTTGTTACCCTAAGGTATTTGTCAAAAACCGAACAGGGAATTCTTAACTATAAATGAGAACAAATTCGGTTTTAAAATTCTACCAAACCTACCAAAGTTGGCATTTTCTGATTGATGCCACACAAAGCATTCAATTCAATTTAATTCAATTTGTTACTTTATTTGCCTTAACATTAGACAATAGATTTTGTCTTAAAGCTAGCGCATTTGAGTATGATATACAGAGATTAGACACTATTATCTTTACAGCTGAGATATGGACGTGATTTTGTTTTATTTACATTTTAACTTATGATATTTAATAGTTAAGGAAAAGTGGCATGAAAAACCTTAAAATGAACTTAAGACTATGAGTGAGAGAGATTGGTACTTATGGAGACTAACTTGGGAATTAGTATTGGAAGTACCATCAGCAAGTAAGTTGCGCAATCTACGATTTTTTATTGGTAAAGTTGGATTTAGCACGAAAGATTTGATCATCAATCGATTTGACATTAGCTGTTTCATGAAGACTTGTAGTGGAATAATAAAAGGGTAAATCTAAAATCATTTTAAGGATTTTGCTTTGTGCTCTTTGAAGTTTATTTTGATGGGTGCGTGCACAAGATCCCCAGACTTCTGAGCCGTATAACATAATAGGCACAAAAATTGTTTTAAATATGGTTAATTTGTTATGCAGTGATAGTTTTGATTTTCGATTTATGAATGGATATAATGTACATACAGGGTTGCCCATATTCGACGGACCCATGTTATTTTTTAAAAAATCAAAGAAAAAAAAAAATTTGGCGGTTGGCAATCTTAATCATTTAATTTGTTCCAAGTAGATTTGTTTACATCAATTTTTGAATATGATATCTCTCAAATGGCCGCCTCTGGCGTTGATGGCGTATTGTGCCCTTTTTGCAGCATTTTCCATCGTTTTCGCCAACATTTCGGCCGTAATAGCGGCTATTTCTTCACGAATGTTGTCCTTGAGCTCTTCTACGGTCCTTGGCTTGTTAACGTAAACCTTTGACTTCAAATATCCCCACAAGAAGAAGTCAGGCGGCGTCAAATCGGGCGAACGCGGTGGCCAGTCCAAATCACCACTTTTCGACATCAAACGGCCCGGAAACAATTTCTTCAGAAACTCGATTGTTATGCGATTTGTGTGCGGTGGAGCGCCGTCTTGTTGAAACCAGAACTGCCTCATACGCTTTCGACGAATAATTGGCATCACAAAATTGCTCATCATGTCGCGATAACGCTCCTGGTTGATGGTAACAGCATGGCCATTTTCATTTTGGAAGAAAAACGGCCCAATGACCGTTTTCGCACTAACGCCGCACCAAACTGTGACTTTTTCGTCATGAAGAGGCACTTCTTGAATCTCCTGAGGATTTTCAGTGGCGTAAATACGGCAATTTTGCTTATTTTACGGTCCCATTCAATGTGAAATGGGCTTCATCGGACATGATAATTTTGTTTTCACAATTGACTTGTTCTGTTGAATGTAAATTTCAACTATTTCAGAGCGCTCGCGTGGCGTGTATTGTTCCATGGTAAAAATCTGCTTGGACTGACGCTTCAAACGCGGAAATGTCATTAAGCGATCTGACATCTCTGTCAAAAGTTATGGCGTTGCCAGATGGGTCCGTCGAATATGGACAACCCTGTATAAACTTATTAACCTTATCTAGTTTTTTACCTATGTGCTTTTAAATAGAAGTTTATTATCAAGGTGTAGACCAAGGTATCGGACAGAGTTTTCCCATTTAATATTAACACCATTTAGTTGGAGATCAGTATTTGGCTTTAAGCAAGTTTTTCGTTTTTTCGTAAAGTATATGGCCTTTGTTTTATTGGCATCTCGTTTTATTTTCCATTGTCTAAAGTATCTGTTCAAGGAGATTAGTGCGCACTGAAGTTCATTTGCAATGTCAGTGCAGGAGGCACCTGTGCAGTATAGGGCTGTATCATCGGTGAATATTGGCATCTTGCATGTTTCTAACTGTGGAATGTCATGGGTGTAAATATTGGATAGGACGGGCCCTAAAACAGCCTTGAGGAACACCGGCACAAACTAACTTCTTGTTTGACTGTACACTCAGAGAAAAAATAGAGAATTTCATACTTGGATCAAGAATTTTCGAGATCAATAGTTCGATAAGAGTGAAAATTCTCGATCCAAGAGCGAAATTCTTGATCCAAGTATGAATTTTTGATCCCGGTTTTCTTGATCCAAGAGCTTCAATACTTGATCCAAGTACGAATCATTCTCAAATCAAGCACAAGAGTTCTGGGATCAAGTGCTAAACATACTCGTTTTCAAGATTGCTCACTCTTGAATCAAGGGCAAACAGCATTGTCAAAAACCGAGAATGTTCTTCCTATTATCAAGAGCTCATCAGATTCAAAAGTAAGATCGTTTACTCTCAAATCAACAGCTTCACAGATTCCAACCATACAACATTTCAATATCAGTAGATTTTTCCATTTTGCTTAAATTTATTTCATGGAAAACTAATTGTTGAGCCATGTTGCAACTTTTAGCCGGCTTGAGGAATACACACCTCAAAGCAGCATCAGTCCTTGTGTGTCAACTACCAGTCGAACAGAGGTCTCTCCATGCCAGCAATGCCATAACAGGTTGGGAATTCCAAAGCAACATGAGTGCTAAAATCTATCACGCTCTCCGCTCGATAGCTTCCCCACACCCCTCTCCCATATAATACAAAACTATAAGAGCAGACTCAAAGTTATTCTCTCAAATGTGCTTGCTCTCCTCTCTCAGTTTCTATACCTCACTTTCCTCGCCTAAAAGCACCAAGCTAAGAACGTATTTAGCTCGACTTTAAGAGCGAAATTCTTGAAAATTTAAGAACGAATAAATATTTTTTCAAGAACGTTTGTTCTTAATCTATTCGTTATACTTTTTTCTGGGTGTTCTTGACTGTACCATCCATTGATACATGGAAGTATCTACAAAGTATTCAAGTCTTCGCGATCTTTACCAATTGTTTGGAGGAACGATAATGACGTTATTTTCCAACTTTTGGGACAAATGTAAAGAGTTTTTATCCCATATGTTACCGGATCGGCTAATCACCTTTTTTTTTATTTACAGATCTTTGTAAAATATATTGGGGCTTACAATTAACAAAAGTGAAACGTAATTCAAATAATTCTGGGTTTATACTGCCTTACAAAACGTCACATTTCAGTCTCACAGCGCAATGTGAACGTCAAAAGCCTTGCGTCACTGGAATGAGTACTTTTCAATGTCAACACAAGTACTCACTTGGTGTCACATACTTTCTGTTGCACTGGCAAGTTGGCAAGTTTGAGACAAAAATTGCTTGAACAGCTGTTTCTATAAGGCTGGGTTCACACAGCGTCACACTGTGACACTACTGTCTGTGACAATTTGTGACAAAGTCTGTCACAGGCCAAGAGTGTTTACATTGGCATCACATAAATTGCGTGACACAGCGCTGTGACAAGCCAAATGAGTACTTTTGATGTGAACGCATCTTTTCATTGTCATAGAGCAATGTTTAAAGTGAACACTAAACGAGTTCGTAAAAAGTGAGCAAGTTTCATATTTACAAAACAATAACAATAACAGAAAAACCAACTTGCTCGATGTTGTTGTCACAGGAAAAAACAGTTCAAATGAGCTTCTTCACTGAAACAGCTGTTCAAGCAATTCGTGTCACAAACGTGTCAAGTAATGTCACAGAGAGTATGTGCCACCAAGTGAGTACAAGTGTTCACATTGAAAAGTACTCATTTCTGTGGCGCAAGCTTTCTGTGACAAGTCATCCGACGTTCACATTGCGCTGTAACACTGTGACACTGTGGAAACCCAGCATGACACTGTGGAAACCCAGCATAAGGCAGCCCATTTTAATGTTTTGTTTTCCTGTGACAAGCACATCGAGCAAGTTGGTTTTTGTGTCACAAAGTGACTTTATATTATTGTTTCTATGGGAATAAAGAGTTTTGATTAAGGTAAGTATGGGTTTTCGTTTTTTTAGTTGTAGACAACAACAAAAAAAACTGTTGGCATATCAACCTTTCCCATCTTTGACCAAAAATGGTAGCAATTACATTTTTGTGTATTTTATTTTACTATTTTAAGCGTATAATCAAAAATAAAACTACTTTTATCGTTGATTTTACAGTTCAGAATCTTTTGATTTAAAAAGTAGAAAAGTCAACAATGCCGCTTCTGATTTACGAAATCAAAATGTTGCACTTTCAAACTCAAAAGTGCCTTTGATTTCAAAATGTTGATATTTTTGTTGAAACAAGAATTTTCATTTCACCAATTCTACTGTAAAAACAAACTTTCTAACATTTAAAATCAATAGTACTGATTTTTGATTTCAAAGAGTAGACAGCGTTGTCTATTATAGTAGTAAAATCAACAATGTCGTCGCCATTGATATCATAGTTGAATGGAAAATGTTAGGCATTTCAAATCAAAAGAGTGGGCCTTTAATTTAAAAATGCTGTCACTTTTGTTAAAATATCTACCTTAAATTTTTATTTTACTAACTTAAGCGAATAACAAAACGTATGACGTTTTAAATAAACACACTTGTTGTCACCATCTGGCATGTGCGTTGAAGATGAACCCGAATCGTCTTCGATCGGAGCGTTTTATTTTCTGTAAATTATAATTCTTTATAATATATAAACTTAAATTGAAATGATGCCTACCAATCGTGTCCACTCTGGTCGGCAACTTCACTAGCAATGGTTCTCTGATTCACTGGTTCATACTTAAACTACTTTGCCATTCGCATGAAAGGGAACTATCGATCAATTGAAGACAAGACAGAATATCGATAGTTAACTGACACATGGCGCCTAAATTTAAACTGCTAAATAATTTTAAATTGTATTTGTAACTGCACTGTTTCTGGGTCTTTCATTTCAAAGTGAAGATCCGTTTGTTAGGAAGATGAAGATCCGTTTGTTAGCTCACTTTTAACGTTGTACAATAGACAATTTCGGTTTTGATTTCCTAACATTCCGAGTTTTAGGGTAAATGTAGTTCAATGGTGCCGCTGTCGGCTAAGGCGGCTTTCCTATTGTGTCAAGTCAAGAGTCCGAGTTCGAACCCCAGCAGAGTAAGTAAAAAGTAAATAAAATATATTTGTATGGTTTGTTGGTAGGTCGCATTTCAAAATCCAAGCGGGATTTTTACTAAAGCATATAGGTAGTCGACTCTTAATTAATCTTAATAAATCAAATGTGTAAAAGTATGAAAGTTGATACACCCAAAAAAATAGTTTACCTAAAATGCCATACAATTTAGGAAATATTACCTAAAAAAGCGCCAAGGCCATGGAGTCCTAAATCTTGGGCCTTAAAATTCCAAAAGCTTAAAAACCTTTATGTCTTAAAGTTAAGGTGAAAATTACCTGAAATTCTTTAAACATTTTAATAAAAAAAAAAAATGAATCCTCACTTTTTTCTTACTGATTTTTTTTTAATTCACCCTCCCTTCTCCCGGACTCGAACTCAAGACCGTTGGGTACTGCGCTACTTAGTGGACTTACGTCAAAATAGAGTAAAGAATTGAGCTAGGCGTGAAATCACAGTTCATAGTTCACCTAAACACTCAAAAAGCAAAAATGTAAATGTGGTGTAAATGACAGGGCTATTGTCTGGGGTATATCATGTGTTGAAATCCTCGTCGAAACAATAATTTTGTTTTCTTATCTATTTAAAATGTTTTCAACATTTGGTCATGATTTTAGATTGTAAAATTTGTCTTTTTCCCCGATGTTTGCACTGCATTTGTGTTAGTTTTAGGAACAAATTTTACTTAAGGTTCAAGAGGGCTTTTTTAAAGAATATAAAAACACGTCTCCCTGGGGTCTAACGATTTCGCGTTGATTTTATCTTCTTTCATATAGGTTACGCCAGCGAATTGGCAATGGTCCTATGTAGTTGTCTATGGTGGAAAGAAGTACCGGTCTCTTTTAGTTCTACCTCGAATCAAAATCACATGTATGTTAAAAAATAACCAAAATATTTTCATTAAAGCCCATTCATACATTTTAGGCTCACAGTTTCCTAAAATTAAGGAACGAGCATTTTTTGAGAGCAGTGGAAAATATTGGGAATTAAAAGTGTAAAACTTTAACATCAAAAATGGTAAACTTTTATATTAAAGTTGAAGACCTTTAAGTTTTTAATGAAAAAGCTTATGGATCAAAAACCAGTAATGACATTGGCGATTGTACCAATGAAAATTGTTCAATTTTCCGCCTTTCACTGTGTTCCTATTTGTTGTCTTATGATAGGTAAGGCCAATTTTCAGAATGCAGTCTTCGATTTTTCCTCATACGATGTTAGAATTTTAGGAGCAACAAGAGCAAGAATAGTTGATTATATCAAAATAACACATTCCAAGAAATTGTTCAACTTTGTAAGGTGCAGCCTTGTTAATATTAAATTTTCATGAATGTACCTATTTGTATTCACTGATTCAAAACTGGATTCGGCTCAGCTCCATTAGCTCTAGAACTTTACATTTCTGGATCTATGACTGCTTTGCAGAAGAGCCATGATACGGGCTCTCATCCTTAAAGTCAAAAGGGCATAATAAGTTTGTCAGGAAGTGCCTTAGTTGTACTCTGAAGTCAAACTTTTATCGATTTACACTCAGAACCAAACAAGAACTTTGTACTTGAATTAAGTACAAACGGTGTCAATAGTACCTAAGTACGATAATAATTGATTTAAGTACATCAAGTACTTATATCAAGTATGATTTTTTCAATCCCGAAATGCTTGATTTTAGACTGTTTTGGGTTAAATTAAGTATGTTTTGAACTATTTTGATAATTTTGAATCATACTTTTAGCTTATAATGGTCTTAAGTCAAGCCCGATTATGTCTCAAAATAAGTGCAAAGCATTCGTTCTTAAAGTGCAGTAATTTCTAATACTAGCTCAAGAACATTCTAGGAAGAAGGTAAGAGTATTTCAAACAAGTACAAAGCGTTCTTGGTTTCAGCCCATTCTTGAACGAGGTCTCTGTATTGAACCAAAGAAATATCCAAGGCCCATAACCAAAGAGCAAGTTAGAGATCATGTAGTTCAGAAATTTACCATCACTCCATAACAAAAGTGTTAGAGCCAGTTGGGAATTTTAAGAACAGACTCGCTTATAAATATTTAGTATCTGTAGCGCACTTTGTGGAGCTGGGATTATGAGTCTATTTTGTACGCAATCTAACATATTTTGTAATTGAACTAAGAACTCGCTTTTCTAGAATCTTTTATCTTACTGTGAGTACAAAATGTTCTGAAGTCAAGTTTGTTCTCATTTCAATAATATTACCAGTCATATTTCAAGTTTAGAATGTTTCGTACCTAATTTAAGTACACCCCACAACGAATCTTACTTGTAATTTCAAGTACAAAACGGCCTCTATTCTTTCCCGTTTGGTCTAGAACGCCGGTGGACTTTTTTTTCTGAGTGTATGGCTATATATCCCATATATGCTAGTGCGGCTGTTGGATTTTTATTGGAACTGTCATTCCAAATAGACAAACCTTTGCTCTAAGAATGAGAATGACATTCAACCTGTAGTTTGACGCGAGCGTCGTGGGAAATTGCTTTTATAAATAAAAAATCAGGGATAATTGAGTTGCTTTCTTAGAGTTAGTACTAAGCTTACAGCAAAACTGCGCTTGAATTAAGGACTAACTGAATGCTATTACTGTACACTTGCTTGATCGATGCTATGATCTTGCTAAGGTCTATGATAGATCCGTAGTTCGATATGAAACTAACTTATTCTAATGTTTGTCTTGATCTAGTACGTACTTACTCCGTTGCAAACACTTGTACTTGTCTCTTGTCAATGTATTTATAGGTTTTTAAATTTTGTTAAAATTTGTTTCTTTGGAAAAGCTTCCAAAATTATCTCTTTTATTGTGGGCCCTCGAAGACGGTCCCCGATATGGGCTCTAATTTTGTTGGGTATATTTAAAAAAATTAACGGGTGTTTTATTTACGGATGAGATTGATGACCGCGAGCCAGCTAACCAAATCCTAGGATTTTTAATGTGAAATTAAAGATTAAACACTTAAGATTTACGTATCTCATACATCTTATTCATGGTCAAAACATTAAAATCAAAGTGTATATATATTAAGATATCAAAGTACTTTTCCCTGAGTGTAGAAATTTGATGCATAGACAGGTTCTATGACGTTAGTCATCTTCCCGACTTCGAACTACCCGGATTGAAATGGTGCATACGTGAAAATTCGATTCGAAAATTGGTATGTAGGGTTAGATTGTGGGCGCTAGACTTTTTACTCAACACAGAAAAACCGAAATTATAAAATGAAATATGTTGCTTCATTCTTTCCCAAAATTAAAACTAATCTATTCTTTTTTTGAATCTAGACATTTCATGGGTATACAAACTAAAACTCACAGCGAACAGAGCAAAAGTGAGAAAGTGGGGGAGCGAGTCACATTGTGGCCCGTCCCCATTTTCGGCTTAATTGTTAGCCAAGTCCCCAGCTCGTAGACGGTTCTTGTTGTTCCTGTTGTTGTGGCTAAGACCACACTTAAGGCTTTTAGTTACATTCAGTTTGCTTTTGGTGCTGCTGCTGCTGTCGTCGGAAACTTGAGCACAAAAAAAGACAAAAGACCTTGCTCCACGACCCACAACAAAAATGCAAAAACTAAATAAAAACTGTTGCATAAAACGCGTGGCGACCAAAGCGAAAAACCAAAACTAAACAGAAAATAAATTAAAGGCAAAAGGGAAATTTCCCAAGCTTGGGTAGACTTTAAAGGGCAGCACCCAAAAGTAGACTACATGTTCTCATAAATAAATGTCAGCCGGCAGTGACTAGGACAAACTAATGCGTTTAGCAGCTCGAGAAAATGAATTTCTGTAATGTGGTTAATATGGTTGTTGGCTTGCCACTCAATCCATTTACATATCCATATGTACATCTAAATAAGGATGTGTGTTTTATGTGCCAGGGATGGACGGTGTTTGTAGGAATTTTCGGGCTTAATTTATGCAAACGTTTGATCTGTTTATGCTACGTTGGGTACTGACTGCACACCAAGTTAGAGGCGGAGTTTGTTGTTGTTTTGTTTATATCTGTGCCATATGCAAATACTCCCCATTTGAATATGTATTGCGTCCCATACGTTTTTATATACTCGCACTCGCCCTAATCCCGTTCTGTTCTACTTCGAGCCGACTTAGTGCCGGCTTGGATCTGGGTTTGGATCGGAAAACCTTAAGCACCATAATATCCTTCTTACCCATTAAATTATATAGTTTAAAATCTTATAAAATGTAATTACACTGCTCGACAAAATGAAAGTCGATCTTCCCCCAATTCACCAAACCAACTTTTTCTAAAGTATTAAAAGTTGGGCACGAAAATCGACATGAAAAAAAACTGTCGAATCGTTATCGAAATATTATCGATAAGCTGTTTTTTTTTTCGATTTTTTCAAAAGTTGCCTCTACTTAAATTCTCATAACTCTTTTTTGTTTCCACACCTATTAAAAAGTTTTAAGGCAATTAAGAAAGAAGAAACCTGAAGGAAAGTTTCGTTTTCAAACAAAAATGTGATAGGATGACGGCTTTCAGAGCTATAGGCCCAAATGTAGAAAAAAAACCTTTATTTTTTCAAAATTTAAAAAATTATCGAAATTAAAGTGCTTAAAAATGCAAACTGATAAACAAAATTAATGTTTTTTTTTTTAAATTTGAAAATTAAGTATTTTATTAACTTTAAGAAAAGCCTTCATACACAATCGGACATGAAATGGTTTTTTGAATAATTTTTTGGTGAAAAGGGGCAGACTCACAAGTTTCATCACTAACTCAGCATTTTCACAAACCAAGTGGCATTCATTTAGATCTTTAATTTAAATCTCACATAAAACTTATTACGGCTCCTTGCACTTATGCATGACTTAATTTGACGTTCACATGAAGATGTGACTCAGAAATGTAACGCACCGTGATTCAGTGTAAAACCAGCTTGTGTGACGCAGAATTGTGACGCACATTGACTCAGCGGGCCAAAATACTTTAGAAAAAGTTGGTTTGGTGAATTGGGGAAAAATTCAGTCGAGCAGTGTTAGTAATCACTTTTAAATTGTCGGAAACCTTTCCGGGTCTGATAAACAATCGAATAAACTTTATAAATTATATATTACTTAATATATGATTTGGAATCCTTTAAACCGGCTTTGGCTGGTACGAAATGCAGACCAAATCTTTAACTTCAGATATCACACCTATACTGAGTGAAAAATTATTTGATATATAAGTATTTTCACTTTGAGTTAATTATACCAACCACTGATTTAGGTATAAATAAGAGTCTGCTAAGTTTTGGATTTAAAATTAAAAACAAGAAAGAAAGTCGGTCAAGCCCGACTATAACATACTCTGTACCAAGAAAATTGTCTTTTGATCATAACTCGACAACCGTTCATCCGATCTTCTTCATTCCTTTGGCGGATCGATAAGTTATTGAAAAATTTTCTGAATCTTTGAAAATTTTCGAAGAGAAAATATTTTTCTTAATTTTAGGGTGAATTGCCTTAGGACGGATTTCAAAAGAGAATTTCTAGTTTTCGGGGCGAATGTTTTCTGAGTGTATGCTGGTTCTGAGAAACATCGACTTATTTTAATTTGTACAAGTTTGTTACGTACTCTAGGATTCGAATTCGGGGCCTTTAAAGTGAACATGTACCGCACAGTGCACACAGGGCTAAATGGCCAAATTTTTGGCATGAAGTCGAATTTTTAATGACAATGTTTTATGATGTTTGTCATTTATTCTAAAAGAGGAAACTTTAATTCTAACAACAACAATTCCAAAAATAAAAGCTGTCAGAGAGCAATTGTGGACTTTTAACCAGGGACCAAAAATAATGATTATTTGTTGATTTTTCATCCTCAAAAATCATCAACTAGGAGTACCCGCATGAAAAAACGTATCATAATAGAATACGGTTGTATTTCGCTATTCTATTCATTTCCACAATGATTTTTATTTCTTGGTTTTTATTTTATTGCTCAATTGATAATTATTATTTTTTGAGTAAAATGAACAAAAATCTAAATTAATCATAAATTTTAAAAAATCCGGAATTTTATTTGTATTTTCAAACTTGGCAGTGGGTTCTACTGGTTCGACTGGATTCACTTATTACACAATGTCTTAAACACTTGTAGTAATCGACATTTGAGTAATATTTATAATAATTATTTGTGAGTTTTAAATTCAAAATAAAATTTGTCTAGTATTTTTTGAGTTATAAAATGAAAATCAAAAACAATCATTAAAGTTTGATTTTTATAATAGAACTCATAATGATTACGGTCCCTGCTTTTAACAGGCCTGCAAAGTCTGATGCATGATACAATTATATAAGGTAGGGCCAGTACTAAAAAATGTGGACTGACAGATTATGCTAAGTCACTCAGGGTGACAATGTAAGGGAGAGTGTGTAAGTGGGAGCGAGAGTGACAGGGCACATATACACAAATTTAGTGTGTGTGTATGAAACAACAAGATTTTTGGAATCACATACACTTAAATGCATTAAAACATTTTATTGGTACATATATTAATTGAAACAGTTAGAATATTACAAATTATTTTTCGTTTATTTTACCGGGTCCTTTGCATTGTTAGAAAATGAAAGTCTTAACTGTAACTTTGCTAATTTCGCGGCTTTTTTGACAGTTTGGTATACACCTCCTATTAACCATTCTACAATTGCCGTCTATGAAATCTTTATAATAATATAAGCTCAAATGAAAATTTCAAAATTCAGCCGTTCAATCTGCATCGTCCATTTACCCACGGCTGGATTTTAATCTAAGCTTTAAGCGCTTTCATAGATATACATTTGATTATTTTAGAAATTTCGCCGATTTTTGGACCTTAGAAATTTTCGCTTTTTTGCTTGCAAGCGTCCAACCATTCCGTAAAATTTCATCGCAATCGGATGATCGGTTGAATTTTGCAAATTTCGCGGTTTTTGGACCATTTCCCGCCCACTTCTTCAACTTAGAGGCTTTCCCGGGCAAGCACTTAACCAAAGTTTCTTCACAATCGGATGAACGGTTTTATTTGTCAATTTTCGCGGTTTTTGGACCAAGTCACAGACATGAGACATGACCTATGACAATTTTCTGATCGACATGAACATACTGTGAAAAATTTGTGAAGATCGGTTCAGCGGTTTAGACCCATAAGAAACAAACATACAAAAATACTTTCAATTTTATACATATGTATAGATAATATTTTTAAATATTTGTTGTTTCCTATCAGCCTCTGCTTTTGCTTCTGTACTTTAAACCTTTTATTCAGGTGCCTAATTCAGAGCATTCGACAACCTTCCACTTCGAGTGACAGAATCAAACTAAAAAAATGTGGACTGAACTGAAGGCATAATGTCAAACTTTGCCCTACCTTATATAATTGTATCATGGTCTGATGTTTGCCTGCCTTTTTGATTACATAAAAAAAACGGGAAAATTAATGTAATCTCTGCTACAAGAGACATTTCTGCCAATGAACAAATTAAATGTTAAAATATGCAAAATACAAAACAATTTATTTATTATATATAATAACTACTAGCCCGGGTCAGAGTCCTAAGAACTTTAAGTTTTTACAAAACCTGTAAATTAAGGAAAGTGTTAAGCCTGAGTTGTATGGAGCATCCGGAGCTATGTGGACTGCATCTCTTAAAACTTGAATCATTTCAATTAGCCCGGTTTAATTTGCTCTGACAGTGATAGCTCGAGTTCTGAGTCGTCGGAGACGTTCTTCTCGGTCCTTAGCTGCTTCACTTGCTCTTGCAGTGGACGCTCGAGTTCGAACTCCGCTAAGTCAGACATCTTGCTCCTCAGTGGTTTCATTTGCTCTCACAGTGCAAGCTCGAGTTCTAAGATTTCGGAGACGTACCTCTCGCTCCTCCGCTGTTTCACTTGCTCTGACAGTGAACGCTCGAGTTCGAACCCCACTCAGGCGATTTTCACGTTCTTTAGTCGTTTCATTGGCTATTTAAGTTTGCCGTTTCAAAGCTCTTGGAGCACGTTGCCCAATATTTGATTTCTTTGGACGCATTTTTTACAAATTTATTGACAAACTTATCACAAATTTATTTGACGGAAATGGCAAAGTCTTTTTTTAAAATCAAAACAATCGGATGAACGGTTTAATTTTGCAATTTTAGCGGATTTTGGACCAAGTCACAGACATGAGACATAGCCTATGACAATTTCCTGATCGACATGAACACACTGTGAAAAATTTGTCTGAGAAAACTTACTCAAAACACCTTTCCCCTGTGGACTTAAAACTAACTTTCGTCCACTTTCAGCCAAAATGATTTTATGTTAAAGTGTTCTTCGAAGCATGCATTCTCATTTGTTATCAACACTTTTTGCCCGATTTTGCCCGTTCTCCGACTTTTAGGAAAGATTAAGCTCAACCTAGGACGTATTTTCAATGTGAGGCAGCTTAATAGTCGAGATAAACTATACTTTTAAGCGATTTTTAAGAAAATTAACATGCAAACCGTAAACTCCAAAACAAAAAATATTATAAATCATGCGAAAACTAATTAATAATAAATAAAAGAAATATTTGATTACGTATCCGCCACATATGGGCGGTGATGTAGTCGTGGTAGGATCGGCTTAAAACGTTTTCTAAATGACATTCTGCTTGTTGTTATCAAAATCAATAAGTTTCAATAAGTTTGGCTTTCAGCCCAATGAGTTTCCTCCGTCAGTTTGAAAGCTATCATCACGAAACTTTGCAGAAGTCTTGTAGCTTACTCTACATATTACAAGTTTATTTCACTGTCGTTATTATCGTTTTAGTTAATGTATGACCCTAAAACGGAGTCTTAGTTAATTAATAAAAATTAAAAAAATTATTTATGCACAATCAAAAAATCATGAATTTTTAAAGTTCTTACAATGTCTTACACCTTATAGAGAGGCAGTTTGTCAATTATGGCAGCTATGTGCAACTTTTCGAAATTGAAATGGATTCATATTTGGAAAGCATCTCATATCAAAAGCATGTCTATTTTTTTATTTAATTTAAGAAACATTAAGACAAAGCGCACCCTTCCTTTCGGAAAAGCTCGCCACGCCAGTGTACGGTAGTGTGTGTGCCCGCTGTGCAAGTCGTTGGTCGTTGGTTCGATCCCGCCACGGGAATTTTAATTAAACATTTTTTTTTACAAAAACTTACACACCCGGGACCATCATCAGATTTTCTAAGAACTTACTGACGAGTTCACCTTCACTGGGTATTGGCGACACCTTTCAAAAAGCTTCCTAAACTTTGTTGGTAAGCTGTTGGTGCCTTTATTTTGTGCACAAATTAAAATCACACATGACTAGGATTTGAGAGGAGCTCGGCTGGACGCTTTGGGCTGTATAAATCCAAAGATGACTTTCAAAGTCCATTGTAGACCCGCTGAAACCATTTCTTGGTGAAAATGAATTGAAATTGAAAATTATCCGCAGTTTTCGTTTTTGCTCTGTCGTCCCCCCCCCCCCCCCCCCCCATAGGAAAGATACGAAAAGTATTTAATTGGCAATGAGTCAAGCAATTAAAAAAAAAATAAAAAACAAATATTTGTATGGATTTTTAATTGAAATTGTGGCCTTGAAATGTATTTAAGAGGAGAATAAATCATAAAATTTATTTTTACATACGACTCTTGAATCTAAATACATGTTAGCTTTTCAGTTTTTGCAATTTGAAATTTCTTCACTTTAACATCAGCATCATGGAACGGCACGAGCTTGTCATTTGTGCTTGCTGCTGCTGTGGCTGTTGCATTTTTTGTGAGTGAGCCATTGCGGAAGCACGAGCAAACACAATGGCGTTGGATTCGTTGGTCGGAAGGAGATGGGATGGGATGGGATGGGAGGGTGGCAAGGGCAAGGGAGTGACTTGGCAATAATTCATGAGCGAAGGCATTTCAGAATTAAAATTCTTCCACTCGTGCTACTTACCCAAAAAAGCCGGAATCGCACCCATGGGCATCACAAATAAACTAACCAATAGATCAGCTATGGCCAAGGAGAATAGGAAATAGTTGGTCACATTCTGCAGCTTGCGATCCAAGGCCACAGCCAGACAGACCAGAATATTGCCCAGTCCACCGGCGAAGATGAAGAAGACCACAAAGAAAAAAAGCCAATCATAACCGTGCGGTGTGTAGTCCAGCAAGCTCTTTGAGATGTCCACGCCCGTATCATCCGTAATGGTTGAGACCGCTGTGCTTGTGGTTATGGCCGTGTAGTTGGCCAGTATCATATCCAGACTGGGACTGCTGCTGCTGCTGCTGTTGCTGTTGCTGCCCAAGTCCATTAACTCGGAAAAGTTAAGATAGGACCAAAGGCCATTCCAGCCTTCAGGACCGCCTCCCAGTTCAAGGTTGCCCAGGGTTTCAATTAAACTGGAGTTCGCCTGCTGCTCTTGCTGCCGCCTCTGCAAGTGACATAAAAAGGCCGCTTCACCTTTATGAAGCTCACACAGCAGCAGCTGTTCCTGCTCCTGGCCCTGCTCATTAGTGCAGTTTGGTCTTAATTTAAACGTATCACTCGCTTTATCACTTAGGGACTCATTGATTGCCAGTCGAAATTGCTCATACGCCTCGTGCGGCAGTCGCAACAGTTGAGCATTTAGCTTTAGCCCGCAGGCCTCGGACAATGCCGCCTCCTGCTGATGCTCCTGCATTTCAATGCAGCCATAAAGTGCTGTCTGCTGGGGTCTATTGAATGCTTGCAGGGTGCACTGGAATGTGTTGCCATTGAGGCTGGTGATGTTGCCGCTGGTGTTAGTGTCGTCGACGCTATTGCTGTTGTTTTGTTCTGCCTCGCAGTTAATAAACGGCTGCCAGACATCATGCCACGACAGCTCATCCAGACGACAATTGAACGTGTGCGATGTGGATGTGGATGTTGTTGTTGTTGTTGTTGTTGTGGCTGCGGCCGCTGTCGTTGGTCCATGACCAGAGACGCTTTGCATCTCCATTTCATTCTCAAGCGGTAGGAGCAACTGAAATTGGGCTGGTATTGTGTTGAGGAGTGCAACTTGTGAAGCAATTTTCAATTGTGAAATGAAGTATTCATTTTTAGGTCAAAGTCTGCAAAGAGAGAAGAGAAATTCCTTGATTGAATTTGAATTAAAATTATCTCAAGATTTCTTTCCTACTTTCTTGGGTTTTCTCCTCTTGGTACCCTTGTTCCACAATAGAATTGACAGCAAAATTGGAAAAAGTCCGCCACATATTGCTTAATTAGCCGCAGCCGAAAACCCCCAAAAAAGGAAAAACCAAATAGCACAAAAAAAACCCATGTTATCAAATATTTCTCTGTGCGGTTGTTGTTTATTTGCGTACGTTTCTGTCAAATAGTTGACAGCCTCCGGTGATGGTTGAACTCGATGGCGGGCGGCTGCATCGGCTGCCAGTGTCAACAACTCGATTTCAGTGCGCTTGAAATGGCGCGGCAACAAAGACTCGCCTGTGGGTGTCTGTCTGTCTGTCTGTCTGTCTGTCTCTGTGTGTAAGTGTCAGTGTCAAATTCTGCTGGCAGCTGACAGCTGATTCCATACCCACGCGCCTAAACTGCTGCAATGGTATTTTGTGTTTGCATTGGTGGCTGCAAAATTGTTGACCCTGATAATGATGAGGCCGGTTAATTAAAAATGCAGCCCAATCGCCAAAAGAACTTGCGCCCATCTTTTCGGGGTGAATACATTAAATTTATGGTCCCAAAAACTTTGGCCACCAAATCCTGCGACAGAAATTTGTCGCAAGGTCAAAAAATTGTTGGCAATCAAAGAAAAAAAAAGGATGAAAATTGTTCACCAAAATGATTTTCCATGCACAAAGTGAAAGGCGGCGGCGGCGACGCCGCGGGGGTTGCAGAAGTGAGCAAAACTAGCATGCTAGTGATTTGGCCAATCAACCGCAACAAAGGGGTTGCTGTGCGGTAACTGTGGCACAATGAGCCATTTTCCCAATTTTTGGCGTATACTGAAAATGGAAATTGTTGTGCGAAGTAACAAAATGAAAATAAATGGGACACATTGGCTTTCCATTTTATTTTTTTGTTATAACATTGCGGAAGCAATCGTTACCTTTGGTACGCATAGCAGAGTCCCATAGGTGAGCCCTAGGTACGTGTTTTGCAGGTTAATTTTAATGATTTATAATAAACAATTTATTTTCCCTTGAAATTTGTTTTGCGTGAAATATTGTTTAGCATATGCACACAGAGTAGGGAATTACCCATCTACCCAGACTTGCATGTCGCATTTCAGCCAACCAAATTAGTAACTAAATTTTTAGTGAAAGTAGTCACAATTAAATTTAAATATAATTTAAGCAAACAATGAATCTCACTTTGAATGGTTCGCTTTGTTGTTCTATTAAGCAGCTCTTTCTTAATATAGGTCTGTATGATATCTTTAATGTACTAGCTGACCCGGCAAAATGTGGTTCTGCCCTATAAATTGTTTCTGGTTTATATATTGGTGAATAATTCGGTTGATAAATACAATACTTATAGCGAATCTATTGTAAGGGAATGATCCCCATTCTATCTATGACAGAAGAATACGACGACAGTCAAAATAATGAAAAAAAAAAAATCATTTATTATTTAAATTTTTTGAATTTTTTGAAACAAAGTAATATATTTTGTACAAAAAGTAGAAAACAAAAATAGTAAACCATTGTTAATATTGTAGAGCAATGGAGTATACGATATTTTTTGTTAGTCTGTATTTAGCATACACAAATTAGCTGAAAGGTTTGCCCACACGAGAACACGCCACGTATAACTGGCCGTTTGAACAAGATGGTGTGCCCAAATCTAAGCCTAGACGCGACATCATTTGGTCTTGCGACCAAAGTCCGTCTGTCTGTATGAACACGTAGATCTCAGAGACGAAAAATGCTAGAGCCACCCAAATTTTATATGTAAACTAGTAATGTCTGCACGCAGATCAAGTTTATTTCAAAGTTTAATAACTCCTACATTTTTAAAGATCTTTAGCTCGGATTGCAGTGTAGTGTATGTGGCCAATATCTACAATCTTTCATATTTTCATAAAGATCGGATAAAAAAATGGCAGAGTTAAAAAATGTTGCATAGTTATCAGAGCCGCATGAGGTTATTTAACACCAATTGCCCTGTCTCTGCCCTGTCACACCCTTAAATCAAATCTAAAACATACTGGGTATGGTAAACATTGACCTACATGAACAAATCGCCATGCAAATACATTGAAATCGACGCGATTATGCAGACAATCTGACCGATGGACTGAAGACATACATTTGTACAATTTTATGATTCCAATTTTGTAATTTTTAATTGGAGCAGTGATAAAAAATGGTTTGGGGGAACAAACTTTCTTTTACGACTTTCACTTTAAAAATGTTTTATAATGCTCAAAGGTACTTTCGAGAACAGCGCACACAAAATTACAAAAATTAATTTAAAGAATTTCAAATGGAAGAAAATATTTGGGGAACTTCGTGAAGAAGTAATAGGTGCAAGGAGGGAAAAGTCGTGTTCAAAAATTAAGATTATTTCGAGTCGAATGAAATGAGCACAATTCGGCTCAGCCCAAGCCCCATATATGGGCACTTCCATTCTGTCGAACGCGGCCGTCGTACGTATTAAAAGTAACAAAACAAGCAAACTAAAGCGCATTTTTAATTCGTTCTTTACTTCATATTAAAGGTCTTCGCTAGCACTTTAATTATTGCTAAAAGAGAATAGCAAGTGATGTCGAGTTACCAAAATATAGACAAAATAAGAAGCGATTCGAACGCGACAAAAACAGAAGTGATTTTCGTGCCTATCTATATAAAGACAAAGTTTAGCGAATCCTGAGGCCCCAACAAAGCCCAAATTGATTTAATATCTTATCAATGAATTGCTCTTTCAAAGGTATTTTGTTTGATTTGGAAATCTTCTGTATTTTTTTTATTTTATTAAATATTTATCTGTGTCGCTACGTGACATATCGAACGCGACATTTTCTCCATCAAGATATTTATATGGTTTCTGATTAATGCAAAGCAAAAACTTACAGTTAATTGCAATTACATAGTTTGATATAGCCTCTTATCCAACATTTTTTAACTCTTCGGACCCTTAGAACAGTTTAAGATATCAAAAGTCAATGAAATCCATAGGCAATTTTTTAAGAAAAAACTTGCCATAAAAGTATAAAAATGAGAAAAACTGTGATTGCGCGAATATGCGTTCGAAAATCTCGAAACGGGCTATGAGCAAATTTGCTACTGGCTTAATTTAGTTTAATTTAATTGTTTCCCTGGAAAAATTTGACAAAATACAGTGTTTTTAACTACTTTTAAATTTTTCGTGTCGGTGGACCTTTTTGCGGAAATGCCCATATGCCAGAAAAATTAAATTCCTTTGAAAATATTCAAAAATCAGAATGAAATTGAAATTTAACAGCAACAGAACGGTAATTAAGCAGACCTCATTTTAACACTCGTCCAATTATATTTGACAAACAGTATGCAGTTTATTTTTTTTTTTACTTCTAATACCCATCATTATGGTGTCCTCTAGGATATTTTGGATCGATCAATATATTATATAATGGAGCTAGGACCAATGAATGGGGGAAATAAAAGGTCGGTTTTCGAAATTTTTGAAAACCCATAACTCCGCTGTTTATTGAACGATCCCGAATATCCTAGATGACACCATAAACACATCAGTTCTTAGCAAAACGCCGTTGTCATTTTTACTTTCGGATAGTCCGTTCTCCTAAAATCATGTGAAACATTGACCTAGGTTTTGAATTTTATTGCCAACTTGAACCGGAATACAACAACAGCCGCAGCAACATTAAAAATGTCTTAGTTTAGTTTATCCCCTTTAGTATTTCCCCTTGGTAAATACACTTTTAGTTTTTGTCTAATAAATTTTTTGAAAGCATTTAAAAGATGGAACAATGGAAAAAATGAATAGTTTAGTACTGAAACGTAGAACTGCAGGGTACATATAAGCTACACATCTGTCGGAACCAAACGAATCAACTGACTACTTCATATACCTGCCATAGGAACGAATAGCTTAAAAATAAAAAATTAAACAATGATCTAAAATTATCCATTTGTAATGGATATTTTTTATTTTCATTCTTTGGATGATTTCCATCTCAATTGGATGAAAATCTAAGATCCATTTAACAGAAATTGGATATTAACGAATTTACATTCCAAATGGATACCGAAATGATCTAACGGAAATTTTTTAATTTGTAATTTGTTTTGGCTCTGTGTACTACCAATACTGGGTAAAAACATCTCCTAGTGATACAAAATTTTTCGTTTTAATGGCACTATCCATTTATCCCATTTTAAAAACTGTTTAGTGCCTTGAAGGCAACTAATTATATCAAATACTTTCCATATACAAAACGGATCAAAACCGTACACTGTGAGTCGCCGGGTACACAGCTAGTAGTAAAAAAAATATATAAAAGTAAATACTTAGTTACTTGCACTTTATCAGTGCACTTCTGTCCTTTTAATATGAGATTGCAGCCCGTCCATTGATGTTTTAGTGCCACTAGCATCTACTTAGGGCAGAATCGCTCTTATGCTGCGACGCAGTTGCGCTTTAATGAGTCTGCCACAGACAAACTCTTTGTGTATCTAAATGTCAAGAGGAGCAAAAATACACGTATGACATAATTAAGCTCTCTGTGCGCTGAAAGAAAAATAATGATGATGTCCCAGTTGACTGCAGTTGAAATCAACAACTAACGCCGAAGAGGAAGTCTGAGTATGTGAAAATTCTGAAGTTTTTGGTAAATAACTGAAGCAAGCTAACCAAATTAAGTGCAAGCGATGGCGTGTCTATGACAATTGATCTCAGTATTATTTAAATCTCTATTTGAAACTTCCTAAAAATTGAATGGAGTTCAAGCTCCAAATTCATATAAATCAAAATAAAAAAAATTTTGTTAAATAAGTTATGTTAGCTGCTATATTTATCGATATTCCGATTTTTCAATATCGGGCCTGTTTCGAAAAAGAGGGGATTGTCGAAAACCGAGATGATTGGTTCAGTGTGACAACAGTAGGGATAACTCTGGCTGCTGCCGATATCCACAAGCAACCGCGCGATTTCAAAAGCGAGTTCGAAAAGTCCAATAAATCGCTCGAAAGTTCCAAATCGTTCGGAGTTGGGAACAGCAAATAGTTAAGATTTCGTTTTAATTTTTTGAAATCGTTCAGAATTCGGAACAGGCTTGTATATTTCTAAAGAGGTTCGCTTTAATGTTAGGTTAGAGTAAAGTCAAAGTCGGAGTTCAGTATTCGAACCGGTTTAAAATCGGTTTGCACCCCTGATGTGATGCATGGGTAAATGTGTGTAACATTCAGAAGAAGCCAAATCCGACCCAACAAAGTATATATAATATTATTGATCAGCATGAACCCCCCCACCGACCATGCAATATTTAAAAAAAAAACGTCACATTTTCCACAGCCTTGCAGATAGGCAGTTCATTCCCTCTGGACGTAATTAGAAATCAAGATTATTTATTGATTCGCCAAAAAAATGGTGAAGATCAGATGAACGATAGCCAAGTAATGACCCAATGAAAGTTTTCTAACGTGAAAGTAAAAAACTTTACTTTAAGACGCAAAATATGCTAAATTCTGATTAACAGAGGAGTAAGTTTTTATCGAAACTTAAAAAATTGTGTGTCTACTTAAACTGCTGCTTTGTAAATCTCAGAAGTCAGATTGATTGACTAAGACTATCAAAAATAATGTAAATCTAAGCAAACAGTCCACGAATGCTTTGACGGTTGTTTTGGCCGCAACATATCTAAATATTGTAATGGTCAAATTCAAAATCTTCTCAAAAAGGTACTGTTATGTGACAAAATGCTGAGACCTATCCGATGAGAAATCTGACCATATAAATATGTAAATGTTATTAAAAATTCGTTAAACAAAAATGTTTATTACGATCTCGTTTATTAAACCGACTAACTTTTTAAGAAATTGATTTTCCAGACAAAAAATGTACACACTTAGCTGTATAACCATGACAGTGGTAACACCAAACCGCCATGGATGACCAATGGTGGGTGCCAATGGTGGGATCCTCCAAATTCCATAATGTGCTTGTGTTTTGTAGCGACCACTGCACTAAAACCCCTCTAAGAATATGCATTTCTTTAAAATTTTGCGGATGGTTCGGCCCGATGGTTCGTTCTAAAATTTAGAAATTCGCTTTTAAAAATGGGTCAAATGCGATAACCATATATTATAGAAAAGTTATATCTTAAAAATAGACTTATACTTTCTGAAATTAAGAAAATATTTACTATAAGCAAGAAAATATTTTCTTAATTGTAGGAAAACATTTTCTAGATTTTAAAAAAACTTTTATAGATTTAAGAAAATAAAAACATTTTCTAACTAGTTAGACCTTTCCTTACCAGATACAAAAGAGAAAGAATACACTATTATAGCCGATTTCCAACTCTACGCGTTCTGTCATCGATTGCACTTTTTGTCGATAAATTCCCAAAGGTGTTTATACTACGTTCAGCGTTCACTTCCGCGTTCACAACAGCTGATCTGGTCTGCTTGTTTACCTTTTCGCAGCTATAAAAATGAATTTAAGTGAAATTTTTTTACTAAATGCAATTGAAAAGCAAAAAAAGCATTTAATGCAGTTAATCATATTTTATTCATGTTTTATATAAATTCATAATTAAACTTAATTTAGTATTCATTTATTATGGATTTCATTCATTGTTTAGTCCAACTTATTATAATTAATAATATAGATTGCTGATTATTAGTCTATTAGCTCTTGTTTCCCTTTTTTCTAAATATTTCAAGCAGCTCTTTATGGAAAGACTTCACCTCCTCGAAGGCAGACTTGATCTCTTCGGCCGCCGAAGTCATAATCTTGGTCTTCTTTTCTCAAGTTGAGGGCGTTCCGCCATATGGCCCTATTTTGGTTTGCTCCATTCTACAGCAAAAATGTGTGACATTATCAATTAAAAACACATTGTCAAGTTCTTATTTAAACTTAACTCCACCTGTACTTTTTGGTCAGGTTGTACATTTTATTTTTGACTTCGGTAGCCGTCGCGACGGTCGGTACATGGACATTTGTTCCTTTTCTTTTTAATGAGGTTGTTCTTCCGTTTACCCCGAAGCGTCTAGTAAAATTTTCGTATGCCTGTGGGAAGGGTAAATTGTTATGCAAATAAACTAATAATATTTAAATGAACTGACCTTCCATTGGCGGTTTGTGTTGTGCCAGCTGAATTTGTTATCAAACTGTCCTATCGACTAAGATACTAATCGATACTCGTACTCGATACTCACTTAAGTATGAAAAAACGAGTTGGCAGAACCCGCGTTCAAAGTGAACGCGACATTATTTCCTTGGCCCATCACCTCCCCCTCGACCATCAACTGAGTTTTTTTTATATGGAGTTCAACGCGCGTTCTTCGATAATTGCACGCGAACTTGAACGCAGCTGTAGTAGAAACGCCCTATAAGACGCGTATAACATAACCCCTTATAAAATATTTTTGTAGCATGTTTTGCTTCTGTTGGTTCATCACTAAAGTATTCTTTTTGAAAATCACATTGTAATTAGTAATCATTTTTTTTTTCTAACATTATCTTGTCTGCGACTTGAACTCGGGACCGAGTCGACGCAGTAAAAAACGCAGTCAAATAAATGCTAAGCACTCAACTGCCTCTTTTATATATCTAAAGCAACGAATTCGAACTTGAGAATAAAATGCGTGGTATTTTTCAATATTTTAGGGCGGTTTTTTAGACTATTTTTCTATATCTTATGTAGAATTTTCCAGCAAACCGAATATCAGGGGCCCCTTTTATACTCCGAATGCCGGGAATTCGAACTTGAGAATTACAAGGGGTGTCATTTTAATGTTTTTGCTTTTTTTAGGTCGATTTTAACGATTAATTTAATTTAATTTAAGAAAGTATTTAGGAGAAAGACTAAAAAAATTACTCTTAATTTTAGAAAAAATAAACCGAATATCGAATTTTAAGAAATTATTTAAAAAAAAAAACTTTATTTGGGTTGTCTTTTAAATTTAAGAAAAATGTCTTAAAACTAGCAATTTTCTTTAAAATAAAAAAAGAAAATTTAATTATTTAGGGGCGAACTTTTAAAAACTAGAAAATAAATATTTTGGTTCTACTTTCTTGTGAACAAATGTAAAAATAAAACGATGAATACAAGAACAATGGTGATTGCTCGACTTTGCATTAAAAAATCTCGAAATGGGTTACGAATTTATGTAAGACACGCTTTTTCCAGTTCAATTTAAATGTTTCCTTATAAAAATATGATTAAAAACAGTGTTTTAAAGTACTTTTAATTTTTTGGTACCGGTTTTTTTAAATTTTTTTTTATTTCATGCTTATATACTAATTGATCAAAGTTTATATCTTAAATCTTAAGCTAGTCTCCTACAATGAGCTCTCTGCTTAATCTATATTTTATAATAGTGGATTCCCTTTTTAGTTACTTATATTTCTACAAATTTATAACTAAATAGTGAATGTATAATGGGGCTGCAATGAAAATAATGAAAAACAATGCATGAGGACTTATAATTAAAACTTGGTTATTTGAAGGTGGGTGGGGGAATGGTTGTAAAATGGTGTGGGATATTAAAATGGAAAGGGATGTTTTTGCTTGGATCTTGGATCCACCAGAATTTGTTTTTTGTGTTTTTAGAAAAGCAAGTATCTTTCGTTGATAACGACATGTCGAATCTTTTGTTTTAATTAGTTAACTGTTTTTCATTAACAGATTTTTTGTTTGCTCTTCTATATATATGATATATAGTAGGTATGCCCTCATCTTTCTGGATATACCCATTTTTATCCAGATATAGAAACACTTCTGGAGGAGTTTATATAAATTTTGTAAAGTTGCTGATTGGCGACCTGTACATAGAGGTGCATGCTCTTAATATTCTTCTCTCGAATTTCCGGAGCCTTTCCATGTATGATGGAGATATATTGAACCAGACAGAACAACCGTACGACAGAATTGGCCTAATGAGTGACTGGTACATTATTACTTTTATTCTGCTATTCACCAGACGTGAACTAAACATTCTTTTGTTAGAAAAATATGCCTTTTGGGCTTTTTTCTAGTTGTTTGTTGATATGATAGTTGAAGTAAAGGAATCTGTCTAGGTATATTCCCAGGTATTTAATTCTTGGTGAGAGAGGAATAGATAGGTTTTAAAGATTTGTTATTTTGAATTGCCTCCAATTTTTTTGAATGTTGCTATTGGTTTTTCTGACCGGTGGACGGAAAAGTATGCATTCGCATTTGTTTGAATTGATTTTTAGGTGCCAGTCTTGAGCATAGTTTTCAACTGTATGGAATTTCTCTTCTAGATGACGGTTTATATTAAATATTGAGCTGTCAGAGTGATAAATACCTATATCATCTGCAAGGGCTATTATGCTATCCACTTTTTCTAAGAGATCGTTTATATATAAATTAAATAGCGTTGGAGCATTGACCGTGCCCTGTTGGAGACCATTTTCTACTTTGAAGACTTTATTACTTATAATATTATTAATTTTGACTTTAAATTTCCTATCAATTATCATATTATATATTAATAAAAGTAGATTTAATGGGAACTTATATCTAATAAATTTAACCATTAGCCCTTTTGTCCATACCTTGTCAAAAGCCTTTTCTAGGTCGCGGCCTTTTTGTTCCCAGCCCAGTTTATTTCAGACATTAGTAGGTTTATTGTTTTTTTTTGGTACCAGTTTAATGTTTAATGTAATGTGGAAATGTTATATGGTTTGACAATTACATTTTGTTTGAAATAAAATAATACGCTCTTGATTCAAGAGTGAACGATCTTACTCTTGTACTGATGAGATCTTGATACAAGAACAAAAATTCTTGGTTTTTGACCAAGTTTTTTTTTTTACGTTTTTAGCACTTGATTTAAGAATATTTTACTTGATCTGAGAATGTTTTGTACTTAGTTTAAGCGATGTTAAACTCGCACTTGGAGCAAGAATTCGATATTAAATCAAAAAATTTAAATTACATCGAACGTCTGACATTAAACATTTTTGGTCCATGTATGAAATTCTCTATTTGTTCCTTGAGTCTACGCACAAACTAACTAAGTTCTCGCTGATGCCAGCAATAAAATTCATATACTTTAATCGTGATCTTTTAAGATAGCAAATTACAAACAGTTGCACCGCATTACAGCAAGAAAGAACATCAAAAACAGTTTACTCGTCTACGTCTACATATCTTAAAATGAAGACAAACCTATTTTGTCAAAGATGTTAGTAGATTAATTTTTCCCACCGCTGACCAATAACGATTTTCCATCAAATTTAACGACAAATTAAAATGTTATCTAAAGTATCCAAGCCAAACACAAATGGCGAAAAAAACGTACTACAATAAATGCGCAACCGCAGTATGTGCGAATGTTGTGTCACTGCCAACTTGTTGGCCCGTGACTGCAGCAACAAAACAGGAAAAATAATATTTGCTTGAAATTCAATATTTATTTTTCCCCGTTTTTCCTCCCGCTGTATGCGCTTTGGTGCAGAAATAATACAACTACAAACATACTGGCCATACTGTCACATATGTGTGTGCCTACTTTTCGCTGATACCAAGACGAGCATATTGCAAAATGATACCAAAAGTGATCAACTGAATTGTATTGACTGGAACTTCTAAGCCAACTGTGCAAGCATTGAAATAGTTGTTGTTACCGTTGGCTTCACTCGTGTATGCCTTAATTTGCGGTTAATTATGTAATTAATTATTAACGGGGCGCTGCATTTACATATGGAATTGCGGTTTCAATTTCAGCAAGCGACAACACCTGATGGTTACATGTGTTTTTTTAGCTAGTGACTTCCCCGCCCAAGTGGGCAGCCGTCTACAATTACACAAACAGAATTAATTACATCACAATTTGGTTGTCCAAAGTGATGCCAATTATGTTGGCATAAGGCAGCAAACGTGACGGCGGAGGGGGCGACTCGTCTCGGTCCTTGCGATTTGTCAAAAGTGTCGCCAGACCCATCCTTTCCCTAAGCTCATCAATTTCTGTCTGGCCCGGACATCCAAGCGGACAACGGCCAACATTTTTGTGAGAAACTTCATTAACGCGCAATCCCAACCCGCCAACTTACATAAATGGGAACGCCCGTCGCGACGAGACGCTTCTCATTCCCTGGCTTGTGGTTAATGAAGAGAAATGGCTAAAAGTGTTTTATAAATGTTTGTCACACAAATTTTTGTTGTTCGTTGTGTATTCTTCCGCTGGGGCATATTAACTTACAGAGGTGTAAGGTACAAAAGGAAGCAGCATTATTGTTTCATGCTTATGAAGAAAATAGGTAAATATAAATCTGTAGTGCTAAGTTTTGTGGGAAAATTATGAAGTTGGAAGAATCACTTTAAAAAAATAGAGAAATAATGTATGAAACAGGCAGATAAAACATCATTTATCAACATCAACAGCTGAGTCAATATATCCGTGTGCGTCCGTGCACACAGAGAAAAAAATCTAGCCAATCGTGCCCTTTATACAGCATTTTTGATGTGAAAAGTAGAGCTGCACCCGTGACGTGATTTGGACCGTTTCACGGTGTGTCACGAAACTGTCTCGACTTGAATGAAAGCAAATATAGAGTTTCGAGCGTGCACATCCCTGATTCGTGCGTTTTTCGCGAGTGAATTAAGATCAAACATCGCAAATGGCGTATTCCATAAATTTGTTTAAACTAAACATACGCAAAACTCTTAAAAATTTACATGCGTGAATCGTGTGAACAGAGATTTTTCTTTCGTATATTGTTCGTGACTATGGCAGAAAATTCTCTCTCACGCCCAGCTCTAGGAAAATATCCGATAAAAGATGGTGGGCTTTAAATTAAGTCTGTATTTTATCAAGAATAAATGTTTTTTTTTACTAAAAAGCATTGAAAATCTTGATTTCTTCTGGCTGCATGCACGAGTGTCGATTTCAAGAATATATCGTTCTTGGTGGTAAGCACGAAAAGTCTCGATTTCAACTTAGATTTTTACCTATTTTTGCACACGCAGCTGCATTTGTACATAAGAATGTGTACAAAAACATGCGCTTAAATGCATAATTTAACAGGCACTAAAACTTACACAAATACATACACCCAGAAAAAAGTAGAACGAATAACTTAAGAACAAATGCTCTTGAAAAAATAATTATTCGTTCTTAAATTTTCAAGAATTTCGGTCTTGAAATCGAGCTAAATTCGTTCTCAGCTTGGTGCTTTTAGGCGAGCGGAGTGAGGTGCAGAAACTGAGAGAGGAGAGCAAGCACATTTGAGAGAATAGAGAGAATAGCGTTGAAGCTGCTCTTACAGATTTGTATTTTATGGGAGAGGGGTGTGGGGAAGCTATCGAGCGGAGAGCGTAATGGATTTTTGCATTCATGTTGCTATGGAATTCTCAACCTGTTATGGCATTGCTGGCATGGAGAGACCTCTTTTCCACTGATAGTTGACACAGAAGGACTGATGCTGCTTTGAGGTGTGTAATCCTCAAGCCGGCTAAAAGTTGCAACATGGCTCAACAATTAGTTTTCCATGAAATAAATTTAAACAAAATGGAAAAATTAACTGATATTGAATTGTTGTATGGTTGGAATCTGTGAAGCTCTTGAATTAAGAGCAATCGACCTTACTTTTGAATGTGATGAGCTCTTGATAATAGGAAGAACATTCTCGGCTTTTGACAATGCTGTATGCCCTTGATTCAAGAATGAGCAATCTTGAATTTGAGTATGTTTAGCACTTGATCCAAGAACTCTTGTGCTTGATTTGAGACTGATTCGTACTTGGATCAAGTATTGAAGCTCTTGGATCAAGAAAACCGGGATCAAAAATTCATACTTGGATCAAGAATTTCGCTCTTGGATCGAGAATTTTCACTCTTATCGAACTATTGATCTCGAAAATTCTTGATCCAAGTATGAAATTCTCTATTTTTTCTCTGAGTGTACATGCATACCGACAATTATCGAAAGCGTGGCAGCTTCTTTCTTTGCAACTGAGAATGTGTATAAATTTAAATCAGTGCTGCAAACAGGTTCGGAGTCGAACCACTCCGGAGTCGGAGACTAAGGGTTTTTTTTGGAAGTCGGAGGCGAACCCGAACCGGGGCATAACAGTTTTTCCCTGCCGAACCCGAAACTGAACCGGAGCAAACAAATTTTACAAAGGGTTCGATTCAAAAAAATGTTTCTTTCACATTCTTCCCAGCGATTTTTACTCAACTTGGTGCACTTTTCGCACACAAGTTCTGAAGTCTCCTGCATAATACTGTAATATTTTACTAAAGTGTTTAGAGAAACGTTATCACATTTTAGGTTCAGTTCCAATCTTCTGATAAGGTTGAAATTAAATCTTTAGTTAAGGGGCTGGAAAATATTAAAAAAAAATTACAAATATAAAATTTGTGAACGATTTTATTTCTTTTTTTTCTACTCTTCAGGGCCAGTATTGATTTCAAATTACTGGAAGACATATTATTGATTAACTTAAACCTAGCTCAAGTAAAATATTATATTAAAAACAGTAAATACAGAATTATTATTTATTTACATAAATGTTTTACAAATTAGCGAAATAAAATAATGTCTGAACGTTGGTTTTTCCTGAGTTCGAACCCCAGAGTGAACACCTTCTTATATTTTCGAGAATATAATCTCACTAATTGTTTAAATAATTTAACACTTCTTCAAGCTTAAACGCTTCAGAAGATTGACAAGTTCTTCTTTGTCCAGCAAATCACTTTTTAAATTTTTATGTTATTAATTTTCACATTTCACTAATTATTTCACGCTTCATATTGAATAGAGAGCGAATTGTTCTAATTTTTTGCTCGCAGTCTCCGCTTATGATTCTCGTTCGCAAGCTCGAAGTCGAGTTCATTTGTCTCTCGTATTCTTCTTAAACAGAAGAATATCTGAGATGAAGCCGATATCAGGATTGCCAATTCTCGCTAGATTTCTCTGAGTGTTTAAACACCCACATCATAAGGGCTAGAAGAGCTAGAGCAACAAAATTTTATTTTTGGACCAGTTGAAATTGTGTTTGTTTGTTTTACATTTGGGCACATCCCATTCCACCCCCCGCAATAAGAATTGGTTGATAACTTCTCCAAATTTAAATATATCGATGGCGTATGTGCTAGGAACGCCGTAAATAAAATCGATATATCGATGTTTTCGTCCAAAAATTAGATATTTCCATATAGAATATTTTTCCGGGACGATGTATTATTATATATCAAAAATTTCCTGGTGATAGTTTTGATAATGATTCAACTTTTCAAATGCTTTGGGGAAATCTGTATTTTTTATCTGATTGACTTGAAACTCGGTTTCTAAGCAAAGTATGCGAATTGATTAGACACGTGTTTCCCCGATTTCGGAAAATCCGCCCACAAGAAAAATTCGAAATGGATAAATATATTTTTAGCCCAATTGACTTGAAATACGGTTTGTAAGGAAAGTCAGTGCAATAAATGAGATGCAATTTTGCGTTGTTAGATGTTAAAGATAACGATAGCGATAACGGTAACGATGTCGACTGCGGTAACTATAACGAAAACGATAACTATAGCGATAGCAATAGAGATAATGATATCGACTATCCTGATGATGACAGCGGTGAAGCGCGCCGGGCTATACTGATTTTGTGATATTTATTATTAATAGGTATATACTGATCATTACATGTTATCATCATGTTATATGCTAGTTAATTATATAATATAATGATTTTAGGTGCTAAATCTAAATATTTACGACTATAAAGGCAATTTCAATCATAAATATTTTCAATAATTTCATTTAAAATTTGAAATCAAACAAGTTATCGTCAATATTAGATAAGTTTGAAAATCTTTTGTCCTCTTAATCTGTATTTTTCCAGAGTTTTTGGGTCTATCAAACTGCACCCAGAACCGGATTTTCTAAATTGTTAACATCCCGAAACGGTTCCATCTGCGTAGAAAAAGGTTCCGTTCAAAGAAATACTTTAGCCGGCTTAAAAGTGCCAAATCGGGGCATATTCATTTTAAAAGCATTTCGAAGCTCGAGTTCTAGGATTTGAAAAGAATAAAATCATAGGACAAGTTGTGGCAAAACAAATTTACGTATTTAAGTTTAGGTAGAGCAGTTTATTGCTTTTAATAGCTTCTTAAGCTGAACGATTTCTTAATTTTTATTTACCAATAAATGTCTTCCAGATCAAAAATTAGGTAAAGAAAGCTTCGAACCAAAACTTTAGGTTTGATAAGTAAAGGAACCGATCTGAGAATTGATCCTGTGACACCACAATGGGCTTGAACCCCCAAACCGAACCGTCTCCGCCATATAAGGGGATTGCCGGCTTGAAAATTTATTTTTTACCCCAAAATATTTATTTTATAATGATACTTTTTCAATACTGTAAAAATATCGGAACAGATATTTTTGTTATATTCGGCAGCCTGAGTGCCTGCCCATTATCTATAATCTCTCAAATTTTCATACTCATCAGATAATAAATAGCAGAGCTATCAAGGTTATAAAAACGTTGCATACTTTTTGGAACAGCATGCACTATTTGATAATATAATATTGATAGGGTTAAACTAATGTTAATGCCCTTTTAGTTAGCATAAGGAAGGGCTATTAATATTTGATGATTTTTGAGCTGTTAGAGACGGACTATGAAGAAATCAGCTTGATCTCTGTTATACACCGAGGCACACATGATTGTGTCACATCAATCAACCCAAAAAAAGGTTCTTGATTCATGATAAGAAACGATTGTAGAAGCTCGGCAATGGAGTCGATTTTTCTCGAACGATCAGCTGTTGTTTGTTTACAAAAAAAAGCGCGTTTAAGATAAGTTAATCTTTTTGTGAAAATGTAAGCAGGAAGACTCTTTGATGAATGCAGTCGCTTTGGGAAATGGCATGGTTGTTTTTATGCCCTTGCAGAGGGTATATTGAAATTGTCCAGATGTTTGTAACGCATATAAGGAAGCATTTCCGACCACATAAAGTATATATATTCTTGATCAGCATGACGAGCTTTGTCGATATAGCCATGTCCGTCTGTCCATCTGCCCGTCCGTTCGTCTTTTTCTCTTCGTTTTCCTCCGTCAGTTTGAAAGCTATCGCGACCAAACTTTTCACGAAGTCTTGTAGTACAAATACACTGCACAAGTATCAAAACCGGCCTGATCGGATGACTATAGCATATAGCTGCCATAGGAATGATCGGTCGAAAAACTAGTTTTAGTGAGAAAAAGTTTTTGTTTTCAAAGAAAAAGCCTCCAAACTTTGTACTTCTTAGTTTGCTATGCTTTCCCATGAGTCCCCACATACATGAGTCCATCTATACAGTATAGCTATCTTATAAAAGTAGAGTCAGAAAAGTAGTCTAAGGGCCGTTTTCTAATCTACTACATATAGCAATCTGTCACATAAACCCACAAATAACAGAGCAAAATCTGAGTTTATCTGACACATAGGTGATATTTAGAAGATCAGAAAACGTTCCTTAGTGAGAAAAACTTGTTTGTTTTCAGTGGAAATGTTCATCATATTAGTTTGAAAAACGTTCTGCAAGGGTATGCAAACTTTAGCAAACTATTTTTTTAAACTCGAAGGTACCTCTGAAGATTATCAAACCTTCTTAGTAATTTCTCTGGCCACCTGCGACAATTCGTCAGCTGTTGAGCCAAAAAACGAGTTGTCAGGCCATGCTCATTCTAAGAGCGCATTTTTTGTGTCTCCGTACCCGCTCTGAGAATGTGTTTTCAGAATTTTCTGTAGCGTATTCTCTGAGCTATGTAATAAGATGGGCTCAGAGAAAATTCTCAGCCTAGCTTAAATCTACAAGTGAAATAATGCCCTCATTCTGTAAGCTTCTGATTTCAAAAATACTCCGAATTTTGTGTTTTTGCTAAAATTACAATATTATTTTTTATAACCTTTATGCCCTTGTTTTGTTCCTTGAATGCCGTCATAATCGCCTCAATTGTGTCATGTCGTCGTCCTTCATGGGTTTCTGCGGCCTTATAAGAGAGTTGTTTTTTTCTTGAAATTAGCGCACAAGCAACGATGTGTAGACAGGAGCGTTATTAGGGTGTAAAGGACAATTGTCCATTTTCAAATAGCAACAATTCCCACCCCCAAAATATCACTACATAAAAATAACACTTTTCAGTACACAAAAATAATTTTAATGAAGCCTAAAGTTGTCTGATGCAAAATTTTTATTTAGAAATTAAGCTTCTTGCTTCAAAAGTTTTTTGTCGTACCTGCTCAAAATCATGAAAGTTTTAGAAATATCAAGCTCATTACAAATGTGAAAGCTTGCTCTGACTCCAAAAATCATTCCTTTTCTTAGCGCTAAGAAGGGCTTGTTTCGCAATCGTGAAAAATAATCTCTTAAAAAAAGGAGTATATCTTCAGTTTTGTCTTAAGACTTTCCAAATGTTTGAATAAAATAAATGGCGGGTGTGGTGCAGCGGGTAGTGTGTGAGCCTGATGTGCCAGAGGTTGTGGTTTCGACCCCGCCCCGGGACATATAAAGGAAAACAAGGAAACATTTCTTTAAGAACTTAAGCACCAGGCCAACTTCTCCAGCTGTAGGCGCCAGCCATGAAGTAAGCAGCCAAGTAAAAGCTTCCTAAACTATATCCTTTGGGTTCTTAGTTAAACCGTAGGTCCTTTTCTCTTGTGTAATAATCAGAAGCATTCTAAGCTCGGCTTGGCCCTTTAGGGCTGTATAGACCATTATTATTATTATTGTAAGATGAATAACACAGGATTACAAATACACTCATAAAAAAATTCGCCCTGGAATCTATAAATTCTCCTATAAAATCCGTCCTAAGGCGATTCACCCTAAAATTAAGAAAACTTTTTTCTCATATATGAAAAAATTTTCTGAAACTTTGAAAATTTTCCACTAATGAGAAAATATTTTTCTTAATTTAATGGTGAATCGCCTTAGGACGGATTTCATAAGAGAATTTCTAGTTTTCGGGGCGAATGTTTTCTGAGTGTATAGGACAAATCTTTCTTTAAAAAGCTATTAAGATTTGCCCATTTTTTTTTGGGCGCTTAGCTCAAATCATTAGGTGGGTGTTGAGCGAGGTTTGGTCGCATGTTTAAGTCCTGGAGCCACATACTGTAACCAATTTAACCCAATTTTGATTTGAGAAAGAGAGGAATGCGAGACCTTTAATCTTCCTACCTAAAAGCAAGAGCTTTTTGAAAAACATCATTAGTTTGCTCCCTGGTGCTGGGGAGCAGTTTAAGCAGGAATCAAAACTTTTCTCCATTAAAAATCTTTTTAGTGGACTTCACGCAGTCTGAAATTGACTAGTCATGCCAATACTGTGGTTAAGCTTTAATTTCGTTTACCAAATTCTAAGTTTTATATAGTCAAAGTTGAGCCGAGAAGAGTATTAAGACTTCTAATTGTCTGTATTTAATGTTTCCTGCGTCTATTGCATGAAAACACCACGGTTCCTGCTTGAGTAGTTGTGGTTGTTGCCGACTTTTTTTGCGGAAGTGCGCTTCAATAAATTTTCGTTTTTTACGTGCCGGCATTTTCGGTATTTTCTTGTTTGCCTCGTCTCTCACGCATTTTCCTAATAATTTGTACGCTTTAACGGTGATGGGTGGCGAAAGATATGAATTGGCGACGTCTTATAAATACGTAAACATACTCATTGGGCCATTAATCTGGCGGCACTTTGACCCACCAAAGTTAACGAACTGCCCGTGCACTGCAGTTAAAAACAGATTTTGTTCTTTTTGTTACAGTTCGAACTATATAAAAATGCCAGGCACGTTGTAAACCGAACTGACGTATAGATTAAGAGTTGTCACAGGAGAAATATGTGAATGCATTTCTCAGGAAAAATACATTATCAAAATTAATAACGAAAATAGTGCAAGGTGCATTGAATTCATTTGGACTTTTGAAGAGCAAGGCTTCTGAATGGTAAAGTTTATTTTATGTGAGTAGCATACAAATCATGTTAGTAAAGCATATATAATATTTCAATTTGCTGGCTTAAACATGGCAGAAGGAACAAACGTTCCATCTATAAAACTGTTGATGAAATTACTTTTTTTTAAATTGCTGGGTCAAGAGTGATTTTAGTACATTAAACATGTATAAAGTGTTGCTTAGAACGGGGCTGTGAAAGTTCCTCGAGCCGGTTTAGAAGAACAAAAAAGGTGCCTTTGCTATTTATAAGTAGGCTATAAATTACTGAACCTAAACTCAAGCCCAACTTCGGCTCCACCGAAGCTTGTATACCCTTGCAGTTCGTATAATTTATATAAATAGCCCAGCGGCGCAGAGCTGAATAAGGTTAGTCCACAACAATCAGTGGGCGCTCACGTAATGGAAAATTCTACCTACGTTTCCAATACACAGTTGTGTGTGGAGACTTACAGTCCAATACACGTAGCACTACAGTGCCCAAGGTTGTAAGGTATTTGTTATAAAAATTATTATTAGTTCACTTAGTAATTGGTTTTTAAAAAAGAATTGTGTTTCTCCTTTCTATTACATTTCGCTATGAAAAAAAGGGTTTAAAACTAAATTATTTAAATTTATGTTTAACTTAAGTTACGCTCTTTCTCATGCCACGCCTACTTGTATTTTGTTGTTCAAATGTACTTTATAGTTTTAAGGATAATTTTAATGATAGCTAATTGACTCACTAACTGATAATTATCTCAGCCAAGCCTACTCTTATTTTGTTGATTAATTACCTAAACCCAAAATCTTTATGCTTCTCAGTGAAATCCTTATGCTTACACACACAGTTCCATAGGGTATTTTGAATTCTTCGTCGAATCCGTTTCTGGTGGACGCTTACCAAGTTTTTTTTTTTATTTTTAATTTAACTTGCGCACTTAGTCCACAAGTATACAACAAATTTGAATGGTGTATCGACTGGTGATTGCTGATATACGCCGTCTTTTCCGATTACAGAAAACTCTGATTAGAAGTTAGGAGGCCCACAAAAACAGACAAGCTTGTGTAAAATCATACAGAATTTTAATCTATACTTGAAGACTAAATACCAGCCTACAAAGTGTTAAAAATAACATCGATACATTCAAAAGTTTTAGATATGAAAAATATTATTGAAGAAATTTCCCAAGCTGATCAAAAGTTGTCGAATCTTCTACGATAAATTGGATGGCCAGTTTATTGTTTGTCAGCTATTTGATATATTCTTCTGATTTGATAAAATTTGACAAAATTGTGCTGCAATACATTTTTAATAACTGCCAAGTTTAAAGATGCTAAAAATTAAAAAAAATTAAAAACCTTGGTATAAGAAAGTTATTCCCACTAACACTAGGTTTTTGACCGATCGTTCCAATGGCAGCTGTATGTTATGCTCATCCGGTTTTGACAAAACCTTGTAAAACTGTGTGCAAGTACAAAAAAAGTAAATGCAAAATTTAAGTCGTTACTATTGGAAAATAAAGAAAGAAAGTCGGTCAAGCCCGACTATATCATATTCTGTGCCTAGGAAATTATACGCTTAGCATAAATTTTGATGCTGTAGTAGCAGCTGAAAACAGCGCTGCTACTGTGCTGCAGCAGCAAACAGCCTTTTGATCATAACCCGACAATCGTTCATCCGATCTTTACTATTCCTTCGGCGAATCGATAAGTTATTCTGATTACTAAATATGTATAAAAGGTACGATCCATATATTTTTAAAACTTTGGGAGATATGACGTTTTTTCTAAATGGTGGGGGCGGGAGGGGGCGTGGCCAAAATTGAATATAAACTTGATCTACCTGCAGATATAAGAAGTTTTTGTCGCATACACGTCAAACCTCTATCGCTTACCATCTCTGAGATCTGTGCGTTCATACGGACATACGGTCAGATGGAAAGACGGACATGGCCATATCGACTCGGCTGTTGATGCTGATCAAGAATATATATACTTTATGGGGTCGGAGACGCTTCCTTCTGGATGTTACATACTTATAATACTCTATGTACCTTCGGTACAGAGTATAACAAGTAGGGGCGCTGCAGTCGAGTTTCACGACCACAAAATACCCTGTTCATTTGTTTTCACTTATTTGTTTTTGAATTTTTGCAGATGAATGTAACAAAATTAATATCCCAAATGTAGGCAACACTTTTTACTAGTCCTGACCAACAACTGGGGGGTGCTCTTATCAGCTCAACCGGTTCGCTTATAACTCCGGTGTTTTTTGTCCGATCTGATTGTACTTTTCATATTAGAAAGATATTGGGCCTAGCTTGATGTATAATAAACCACGAGGCTCTAACTTGAAAATTGTGGATCTGACGGCTATTTAGGTCTAGGATTTCTAGAGGAGGTGTATGTTTTTTGGGGATAAAAGGGGGATGGGGTGGAATTTTTCAAATCTGAAACAAACTTGATCTGCGTACAGCATAAATCTACCTTCGTGTAAAAATTTGTGGCTCTATCTCTTATAGTCTCTGAGATCAATGCGTTCATACTGTAGATGCTTCCTTCTGGATGTTACATACTTTTGCACAAACTTATAATACTCTCTATACGATTAGAATCAATTATAAAATCCTCACCCAGAATAGCCTCTGATTTAAAAGCTCCTCGCCTTAATATTACATTGGTAATATATTTCTAGGAAAATTACGAAATGGAATTTATATAATATAACAGCAAATTATATATTGAATATTCCCATGTGCGCTAATAACCGATTCCGACCCAAAAACCTCGCGATCCTGATACGATTTATGTAGTTTTTATGTCGAATGCGATTTTTAGAACACATAGAACACACAAATGTTTAATATTATAGAAGCATGAGCTGAACCAAGGTTCGAACCAAAACCTTCTCCCAGAAACCTCGAACTCGAAATTTCGCACCTTAAACATTTGATAGTTTTGGAGATCCGAATTTTGTTTTTGGTTTGCAGCCCCTGGGTGCTTGCAGTGTGCGCCCTCAACAAAGTACTTAAACGGTTCAATGTGCTTAATTTTAGTCAACATTTGAGAAGCTTTTAAAATTCTGCTTCTATATTAAATCTTCTTTGAAGTGAGAGATGGAAGACGTTTGTTGCCGATTAGAGAACCCGACACCTTCAAATAAAGCCCTCCGTCTCAAATTAAGACCACAAATTTAGAAGAAGTATCGCAAATTGCCGATACTTACATGTGCCTTATCGAGTTCATTTGTCAATATTTTGAGCTCAAGTACTAAAAATTGACGGATTATTTTAAGTTTGTAACATCCTAAAGGAATAATTTTCGACCCTACAATGTATATATATTCTTGATTAGCATCAACAGCCGAGTCGTCTTGTATGTAAGAACGCAAAGATCTCAGAGATGCTAAGAGATAGAGTTTCGACAAATATGGCAGTTTTAAGAAATTGTTAAGTCTGTCCTAGTCCATAATGCATTACAAATTTCTGTCGTCGATTCCTCGCCTGCTCCAGCGCGACGGCGGCATCTCTGCAGATCTTAACCTTGCGTGCCGCTTTTCTCTTTCATCAAGCCGCAATTGAGATTTCAGTGAAGCCTAAGCAAGACTCCGTTGATTCACCAACCCTGCCATCCGTTTGACGGCTTACCAGTAGCATTTTACTGAGCTCCGCTTGCGAAAAAGTATATATTTCTCTTCAGACATATTTTAGAAAATCACAAAATTACCATTTTAGAATAGTTAAAGCGATTACGTTTGATCTACGCCTCCTATACTCATGGAAAAAACTAAAAATATTGTTAGTATCGGTGATTTTATACCCGTTACTCGAAGAGTAAAAAGGGTATACTAAAGTCGTGCAAATGTATGTAAGAGGCAGAAGGAAGCATCTCCGATATCATAAAGTATATATATTCTTCATCAGCATCAACAGCCGAGTCGATATAGCCATGTCCGTCTGTCCGTCCCTCCGTCCGTCCGTCCGTCCGTCCGTCTGTATGAACACCTAGATCTCAGAGACTAGAAGAGCAACCAAATTTTAGATGTAAGCTAGTATTGTCTGTAGGCAGATCAAGTTTGTTTCAAATTTTGGCCACGCCCCCTCCCGCCCCCGCAATAAAAAATGTTGAATATCTCCTACAATTTGTAAGCTATATGGCCAATATGTACAATCTCACAAATTTTCATAAAGATCGGATAATAAATGGCAGAGTTAAATAAACGTTGCATACTTATCTGAGCCGCATGAGGTTATTAAACACTAATTGCCTTGAGTAACGGGTATATCGAAGTCGGGCAGGGCCGACTTTAACTTACGCTCTCGTTTTTCGTTAAAAGAAAGTTAAAAAGCTTCTTAAGTACTTCAGGTTATCAGCTGTCCGAGTGCAAAATGTCATCTAAATCCGTACTTCCGTCATTTTATGTTACAAGCTCAACATCGTATCCAAAATTCACATTTATAGTATCAGATATGTTCCAGGTGTATTTGCATAAAATGACCTTATGTATGATTTCTGAACGTGATTAATTATATAAGTGAAGTGGGTATATCTTCCTTCTAATGTCTCAAAAGGCTCAATTTCTTTAACAAACATTTAAAATGTAACCTTCGAATTAAATCCGATTTTTCGATGTGCAAAGGGTATATCATAGTCGGTGCACTGCCATCTTCAATGTACGCCCTCTTTTAGTCTTATTTACTGGTCCTTTTTTTTGTAGATTTTAATCCACTTCAACCTTCTCTGGCAACCATTGCGTTCCATTTTGTTGGCTGAACAAAAAAACCTTACATACCATTTGAAAATTAAAATTGCATTTAAAATACGATAGCAACGCCAGCAACTCGAAACTAAGTAGTTGGCTAGATTTTCCAATAGCTCAATCAAAAACGCATCACATGTCGGTTTTCAAGCGATTTTGTCATTGGCGCTAATAGCCTGGCTGCACTTGACCTTAACGCCACTTGAACAAGAAACTGCTGGTGGAATAAAGAGGGGGCAAGAGTGCAGACACAAAACGTAAGCGAACGCTTTGTTTTTGTTTTAGTCAGTGCCAATGTATGCAATTAACTTTGCATAATTAAACAAATGCAATTTTTTACTACTTTGAATTTTGCGCCTCGCTGCAACCTGATTTCCCCTGGCTACAAAACAAACGAAAATTCGGTTGCCGACGTGTGAGCACATTTGCTACACACAAGTGATACGTGAACAGATTTATGGCCACAAAAAATTTGTAAAATGTGTAACCACCCTCAAAAAGGAACATGATTTAAGGGCTCAACTGTCTATGAAATATGAAATTAAGTTTTGGCTTGGCCAAAGTTGGAATACCCTTTGGGAAGCAGATGAAGAAGAGGGAACAAAACTGAATATGAGATGAGGCCAAATGAATGTAGACCCGATGGTTCACCTGAAAAGCTCCTGGTGGTTAAGTTACCAACTGGAAAATTTGAATGTAACAGAGAAGCTAACTAAAATTTCTGGTTTGATTTAAGCCATCCGCTGCATGTTCTTAAAAAAGGTTAGCCTCGCCGTTGTAAGTCAAAGGTCACGACATCCGACCACCGTGCTTGTTGCTTGCTGAAAGCTCAAGTGGTCGTTGTGTCTCACTTGGGATTGTTAGTCGTATGGGCTGAGATGCCGTCATTCGTGCCGAGGTCCGGAACTCGTTTCAATGGGAATTCAGGAGGGGGTGGGGTGTTGGTCACACTATCAGTCACCTGTATAAATTTATATTCTTTCGAAGACAAAACGTTCTTGAAACATGTGCAAGCCGTCCATGAAGTAACATGATTAGGTAAAAGTGTGCTTACCAAACTATCGTCAGCATTACACATGATTAGACAGCGGATTTTGCATATTTTTAAATCGATTTTAATCAAAGTAGACTAGGTCAACTATATTTTTAGCAAATATTTGTAAATTTAATGACTACATTTTGTATGTTGCTGATGGTTCAGCTTAGGAAATATTAATTTAAGTCGTTTTGAAATTAAATGGCATACAACATATCATGCTCTGCACATATGCAAAATTCGCCGTCTACTCATGATTTCGGCTAATTTAGAACGGATTTTTATTGTAAGTTTGCCAAGAAGTTTGCAATTCATCGAAATATTAATATCCGACCATAACAACTAAAAATGTTTAATCTTGATCAGGCCGACTGTCTTTCTACTGCAGGCTGCTAAAATTTCTCTGATAAAAAATAGTCTGCACAAAATTTACACAGAGTATTATAAGTTTGTGCAAAAGTATGTAACAAATGTTGCTGGTACAGCTGGTATTGTAAAAGCAATATTTTTTAAGTCTTCGTTATTACGCCTTTCCAAAATTGTAAAACACGGATGTAATCTTGGACAATTTTCAAAAAAATCTATAACATCATTCACAGATTTTATATTTGATATATGCTTATTGCTTTCATAAACTTCTCGTCTTGGCAATCAGACGTTGAGTCATTTATTGTCGAATTTTGACAACTCTTATTAAGCATATTAAATTGGTGAACCGAACCTCATTTTTCGAAAAAGTGTTCCGGTTCGGGTTCAGGGCCGAGGAGTCAAAAATGTAAGGCACCTGGTGCATGGTCCGGTTCGCGAACCTCGAAAATGCCGAACCGAACCGGTTCTCAGGGGTTCGGTTCCGGACCGGTTTGCAGCCTTTGTCAAAATAAAACCGATTCTTATTTTGTCAGTATTCTCAACTTATAACTCTTAGCTAGTCCTAAAACTGTTGCTAAGATGGATTTTTGACCATTTGTCGTTTTTAATATATTTGCGTCGTTTTTGCCAGCGATTTAAGTGGATCCTGAGGCACTCATATGGTCTATTCAATACGCTTCTAAGCTGCCCTGAGTTCGAGTACATTTCCACAAATTCATTTTACTCTTTGTACCTGCTTAGCTGGAAAAGAGTGCTCCAAAATTTGGGAATTAAATACAATTCTGGGAATTCAGATGCATTCATGCTTCTTTTCATGCATTATCAATGGTATGTAGTGCAGTTCCTAAACATAAATATTTCTTAAAAGGGTAATGAAAAATTTTGCATTGAGCTCTACTTTATATCTCGACTCAAAATAATGTGCAGCATCAAAAGATGTTTCCACAGAGTCAAATTCATGTGCGATATTAAGCAATACAAGCATTTTATATTTTCAAAGGTACGTGTGTACATTTTTTTTTACGTTTTCTCAGGAAAATGTCCAGAGTATAATTTTGTTGTTATTGTAAGTCCTCATACACACACCCACCTATCGGGTAAGGATTCTCCAACGCAAAGAGCTAGACGTTCTTGTCGGGGAAAAAGTATGTTTGTAGTTGGAAAGCAAGTAGTAAACGTGGTCTGCATTTGTGTATGCACATACCTTTGCCACTCACTCAGCGCAGCATTTTCACTTGGTGATGCATTCACATGTAAGTCACACACGCACACACACAGACAGCAATTGGTGGCCAGCCCTGCGGTCCTACTAAAATATTGTGCATACGTCACGTTGAACGCAACAAGACGGGACCATCTCTTTTTTTTGTATTTGCATGTAATACTATGTCTGTGTCTGTTTTTCATTTGTTTGATGAACTTGTGTTTGCTGGCAATCAGCCAAGGCCAACACAAAACACGAAAAAACCAGAAAACAAAAAAAATGTCAACATTGAAAAATTACTCGATTTAATTAAAATTCATTTGTAATTTGTTAACAAAAAACAATCGAGTAAATATGTTGTACATGCATTATGCAAATTCTGTGATCAGTCATCAATTTGCCAGTGAAATAATTTTGAATATTTAAAAAAATATGTTTGACTTTCCGTTATGTGTCAGGCTGTTAAACATGGAAGTTGTGTTACACAAATTTTCATCCATATACGGCTGGCCTTTTGCCGGTGTCTTAATTGTGCTGTCAATCATTTTGCATATTTGCACAGAGGCAAAAAACGAAAACTTAAATGAACGTCTGATGGTCAAGCGTTTGATGGCCGCAGAGCGGAAATTGTTGTAATAAATTTAATTTAAATAGAGAATATTTAATTATATTTATTCATGTCTGATAAGCCCCCAAGAGGCACGCAAAGAAAATTTCACACCCAAGACGATAAATTATTGCCAGCGAATATTTATTTTTTCATTTGCCAATTTGTTTATCGATTCGTCTATTTGGTATTTAGAATTTTGTATTGATGGGGCTGGTTGGAGAACTTGACAGATTAGTAGATTGTGGAATTTCATGAACATATTTATAAAACCTACCACTTAACCATAAGGCCAGCCTGTTGGCGATTTCCAATGCAATATCGGCGCTTTTTATTTCAATTGTGCCGAATCGAATCCATACAAAATATTTTTGAGTTATGCCAAAAAAAAGAGATAAATGTTCATACATGTGGTTGAGTTTATTTATTTTGATTCTTGTTGCATGCCAAGTTGAGCATGATCAAAATATTTCAGATAGTTGATTGAGTTCATGTCGGTATGTGTGTGCGTGTGTGTGCCGGTTTGTTTTGCTAAATCAGTCAATAGTAGGAGCATAGCGAACGGTGTCGATAGATTTAGACATACAAAAACATTACCAGTGGCAGGAGGGAAACGTTAATATGGAAATGATTTTGGAAATAGTTGGTGTTTGAGATTTATACAAATGAGACTTGTGAATGAGTTTGGTAAATTGATGAAAAAATATGTGGGAATATACAAACTAAATATAAATTCACAGAGAAATGCGGTCTGCAATGGATTTATCAATATATTATTGCTTAAGGAATGTTTTCGAACATTTTATCATCTTATGGTAAATGCATTGAATGAAATTAAAACTGTACGCTTTAATTATAGTTGTATCCCAACTATTTTGGCTCCACTTAGAATCAGGGCTGCAAGCCGGTTCGGAGACGAACCGCTCCGAAGTCGGAGACTCCATGTTTTTTGGCAAGCCTGAACCGAACCCGAACCGGAGCAACTCAATTTTTCCCTGCCGAACCCAAACCCGAACCGGAGCAAATTTTAAATAGGGTTCGGTTCAAAAGTATGTTTCTTTCACATTCTTCCCAGAGCGATTTCTACTCAACTTGGTACACTTGTAACACACAAGTTCTGAAGTCTTCTGCATTATACTGTCCAACTTTTCCCCATTTTGAGTTCGGTCCCAATTCTAACACCTGCTTTTCTGGATCCAAGAACCCAAAAATTGTTGACCTTAGAATAAAAACAGCACAAATAATGTCTGAACCAAGGTTCGAACCTGAACCTGGGTTCACCAACCTTCCGAACCCGATCCGTGAACCCAAACCCAAAAATTGTTCGAGGGTTCGAACCCCGAAGTGAACCCCTCCTGATTAGGAGAGAATAACTGACTGGCTTAGTTTTTAGCCGATGGGAAAAGAATTTATACCCTTTCATACTTAAAAATGGAAGAATATTTAGAATAGAAACATTCTAAACTCAAAAAATAATGGTAAGTTTGTATAACTCTACTTTTGGGGCCTTACTTTTCTGTTTGATTTGATACTAAATAAATATCAGATTTCGACCAAACTTAGTGGAATCATGCCTAACAAACGCTCATGGAAAAAATGTCGAGTCAATTCCATTTAAAACAAAAAGTTCTTCTCAATAGAACTTCTTTTTCGGCCAATAATTCGAACTGCTGCTAAATGCTTTAGTCATCCGATTTTGACAAAACCTTGTTGAATCACGTGAACGCATGTCAAATCATTAATTAACGATTTTCAACTCATTTCCATTGAAAACCAAAACGTTTTTGTTACTAAGACTTCTACTTTTCTATGGCAGTTATACTATATAGATGTACGAATTCGAACAAACTTAGTAAAATCATAGGAAAGCTTAAACTTGAAAATACAAAGATTGGAGGCGTTTCCAATGACTTCGGGCAAAGATAGCTCCTAACTGACGAAGGAGATAGCCTAGAAACAGACGGACATGGCTAAACCAACCCAGCTCGTAGTGCTAATCAAGAATATATACACTTTATGAGGTCGGAGACGCTTGCTTTTATGCGTCCCGACAGTTTATATTACCCTCTGCAAGGATATAATAAATATGAGCTTTTGCAACGCCTATTCTGAGTATGCAAGCAAATTAATTAAAAAACCATACTGTTTCGAATTCCTTAGAATCTAACGGTCAAAATACAACAGAATATTTATCCGTTTTCTTTCCACAAGATTTATCATAATATTTGTCACTATGTTACAAAACCGACTATAACATACTCTTTACCAAGAAAATTTTACGCTCAGCATAAATTTTGATGCTGCAGTAGCAGCTCAAAGCAGCGCTGCTACTGCGCTGCAGCAGCGAACAGTCTTTTGATCATAACTCGAAAACCGGTCATCCGATCTGCTCCATTCCTTTTGCGTATCGTTAAGTTATCCTGATAACTAAAGATAATATGTTAAGATGGAATAAGCCATATATCTTTACATCTGACGTTTTTCAAAATTTCGGGGGCGGGAGGGGGCGTGGCCAAAATTGAAAATAAACTTGATCTGCCTGCAGACATAATAAGCATATGTCCCTTACATGTCAAACCTCTATCTCTTATAATCTCTGAGATGGACATGAATCGGCTGTTGATGCTGATCAAAAATATATATACTTTATAGGGTCGGAGATGCTTCCTTCTAGATGTTCCATACTTTTGCAAAAACTGATAATACTCTATGTACCTACGGTACAGAGTATAAAAACGGGACAAGAGAGAAAAACAAGACCGATTGTGGTCCAAGCTACAAATTATTACATTTTTTTCCCCCATAGCAAACTTTGAGACTGCATCCACTTTATTCCCTATAACAAAAATTACCAGATTTTATTATGAAAATTTCTCATTATAGGAATAAAAAATCTCATTAGTATGCAAAAAAGAAAAAACACAAATATGAAATCTGTTAAAGTAAAACACTTGACGTTAATTTCCCACCCCAAAACTTCAGGCTTTCACATTAACTTCAACGCTTGAAACGTAAACTGACAACTTGAGTGTGCCTGTTGCTGACAGGTCCTTAAACAGGCTCAAACAGCTCAACTCAGCTAAAAGCAAAAACAAAAATTACTAAAACTTCAGGTAATCAACGACATTTTATGTTCATTTGGTCCACTAAACTTTTACGGCATTCACTTATCTCGGGCATTTGTCTATGAAGAAAAATGGCTTTTACTCCGGCTGTGGAAAATGTTAGGCCAGGCATAATTTCTCTTCACCTTTTGATGTGCCATTAAAAGTTTACGCACATCCAGCAGCAAAAACAGGCTAATAGTTTAATTTCCTTCAAGGAAACCCAAAATAAAAAAGACAGCCAGAAAACAATAACAAAAAGGTAACCAAAGAAATGGCAACCAACCACATTTAGGGTTGGCTTGGCCCGGATTTGGCCATAAATCTTTTGGTGTGACATGTGAGCCAGTGGGTGGGTGGGTGGTTGAGCATTCACGATGTAAGACTTAAGCTAACTTAAATACGCACCTGCTGCCAGTTAGTCTTGGGCTGGAACATTTACTTTTCACTAATTGTTCGTGACTTTTTCTCTCTCGTTTTGTTTAAGAAGCGACAATTTACATTTAATTACGTAATCAGCAGCAGGTTTAGGGCTTTACACGAAATTTACTTAGCATTTGATTTCCGTTGGGTTTGTCCTTTCTTTTCACACTAGCCAAACACACACAAAACAACACTTTGTGCTGTTTTTTTAATTAATTTGCATTTGAAATTGTTGCGTGTTTTATTTATTGTTTTACTTTAGCTTGATTAACAAAACGGACACGTGTCTCGAGCTGCAAAATGGTACCTAAGCATTTAACAAAAAAAAAGAGAAAAAATAAAAAGTTGGCGTGGTTAATGACTGATAAAGTAAACAAAACTCAATCAACCTGTCCGACGGAGAGAAGGCAAGAACGGAATTCAATATCAAAATGCATTTGGCGATTGAAATGTTGGGAGAACAATAACTGAATGAGTAGATATTTGATTGCTGGATATTTCTGCTGACATTAAGAGACAACTTCATCCGTTTATGGAATACTCTAAAGTTTGAAGCAACCTGCAATACTAATTTTGTTGATTGACAGCAGATTGAAAGCAGACAATTTTCTAAGAAATGTTTACTGAAAAACACCACAGGGCTTCTTGCTTGCTACGTGCTTAGCCTTTTGTCTGCAATCTTTACTGTGACTTATCACACTGTCTTGGGTTAGGACGACAGTCGTCTGCATTAAGATGCCCACTTTCATGTTAAGTCCTCGGTGTTTAGGACGAATTTCCAGAAAAAGAAGCTCTGCACTGACCTCGACTGTCACGAATGTAAACATATCAACATTATGTTAAAAGACCGAAAGAGTATCTGTGAAACCCTTATACCTCTGCCATTTATTATTCAATTTTCATAAAAATTTCAGAGACCATAGATATTGAGCATGTACACTTAGGTCAAAAAGGTGAGCGCGATGCTTAGCCTGCAGACAATAGGAGTCTACATTAAACATTTGGTTGCTCTGGCTCTACTAGTCTCCGATATAGGGGACGTACTGACAACCGGACTTGGCTATAACGACTCGTCTGTTGATACTGATCAAGAATTTATTTGAACTTTATGATATCGGAGATGCTCGTATAACAAGCACGAAATATTCTAAAGACATACCCAAGCCGTTTTTAAAGAACTGTTACACAAAATGTTCATAGTATAAACACAGGTCATGGTTCATTAAAACAGCGGATTGCTCTAATTCTGTCAACAAATGGGATTGGTTTTTTTAAGTGAAAGAACAAGTATTGGACAATGGGAGCTGCTGCCTGATGCATTACTTAACATTTGGCGTCTTTTAACTGCAATCCTAATAGGTATACGCTCCGTTTAGTTGTCCACAGGCTTGTCACTTAAGAAGTGTATCTCAGTAAAATTGATATTTGTGCATTAGAGCGAACCTGAAAACGACAAAATGGAAAAAAGTAGGTCTCAGCATTCCCAAAGCTAATTTTTGCTTGACAATTAGTAATTGTGAAAACCACAAAATGTTATTTTAATTTAAAACGGGAAAAGTTTTGATTAAAATACTCATACGACTCGTGAACCAAATATAAACTTGCTCATTTCAATTATTGACATTTTCTGAAATTCAACCAAAGGCAACCAAATTTTTTCGATATATGGCAGAAGAGACTTCAGTGTTTTTGGTCAACTTATTGAAACCAATTTCCTTGCCAACGAAAAGGAGTGTGCTATCTGCATTGTTTTACGGCACAAGATGCACAAAACTTTCGGTTAAGGATAGTGCGAACCTGGTGGCTGGCCAATTGGAAACAGCATGGAAGAATGCCCAATTTCCCTTAAGACCCATATTATTATTGAATTTGACCAGGAGTATTTTACATTTAAAAAAGAATGGTCATAGAACGAAAGAACTATTCAGAGGGCGGGAACACGACGGTTAATGCTGTTTAAGAATGCATATAAAGTACTTGATGTAGTTGGAGATGCTTCCTGCTAAGCGTTACAAACGACTGGAAAATTTTAATATACCATCTGAAAGTTTATAAATGGGGTCGCAAATTTTCAATAAACCAAGCAAACTTAGTTTTCTCTTATTATTTCTTAAATTGAAATTTAATTTGAATTAACTCAACGCCGACTATTTCGAAAGGCAAAAATATTGAGAAATAAGCAACACTGCGTATGAGTGATTCAAAAAAACTTTAGATTCTCTGATACTGCCACTTAAAACTCAAGTTTTTCTACTTTTGTTGTTTTGTACGTCTATTATACTCCAAAGCGAATCAGATAGGGGGATGCGACGAAGATATTAAAAATTTCAACCGCAGCAGGTCCGCTCCAGTGTGTATACATACTTAATTTGCTTTGCTATTCTCATTTTCATTCTTTTTAATTTTTAATTCTTTTTTTATAAAGGAATTGGATTTTAAAGTTCAATTTGTACAAAGCAATTTATATTTTTAACAATCCAGTAACAAAAAAAAAAAAAAATTCCATAGAAAATTGACTAATGTGCAATTTTCAAAAAGAGTCAGCATCTATCAGCTGCTTCAGAGTGAAGTACTTCTTGCAGCGCCAAATACTCTGGCAAAAGTGAGGCCCCAGAAATCCTTAATTGGATCCAGAAAGTTGCTAGAAAATCAACCAGAAAGCGGTTTCGTTTCGGTTCATTGGTTCACTTCAGTATTCGAGCATTTTAGATTCCAACTAGACATTTGAGCACGACCTGAAAGCTTCTGACAATTGGTAAGCCAAGAATAATAATTCCAAATATATCTACGAACTCATAGTAATGCAATGAAATTATATATCTTGCTTAAGTTATATAACGTTGGAGATTCTTCAGGAAATTAAATCAATTTTCTGAATAAAAGTGCATAAAAAATTTGAAATCGGACGTCAATTTCACTAGATGAATAATTTTAGGTGTTGTTAGAATACTGGCATCCGACAGATGGTCCTTAAAGAGGTAGGAACAAAATTTTTGAGCACTAGACTATAGTTGATTCTGTTAAGCATATGCAATAAAGTTACCAGGCGTGGCAAATACTGGAAATGTATTTCCAATTCCCAGTATTCTCTGTGTAAAAAAAGGACCGCATACGGCCAAGAATTAAGTGGAATGGACGTGCACAAACTTGAATAGATGTGACGTGTGCAATTAGTCAGGAATTTCTCTTGAATCTTTTAAACCAACAATAAATCCACTCACAGAAACACAGAAAACAATTAATCTGAAATCAATCCGAAACGGGATTGAGACTCCTGTCAGTCGAACGGATTGAGAGGGGTAATCCCGGAACAGGATTAAAGTGATCCTGATTTTTGGGATTCGAAAAAATCGGATCGGATCAAGAGGATCCGGGATTACCCTGTTTCCAATCCCTTTTCGGATTGTTTTTTTTTTTCAGTGTATTATTATTAAATTATTCTAGAAAGCCCAATTTTTTTTGGAAATCCTTTCTAAAATGAAATGGCTAAACTAAAAAAGTCAGTTCTACAAGTTCCATAATGCTTCCAACCAAGCCAAATTGTTTTGAAATTGGGTCGTTTTTGGATCGGAACAATATTGCAGAGCACTTGTGTAAGTTTAGTTCTGTGTGCCCAAGTCCATGTCGTCCACTGAGAACAGTTCTGTTTATTGTTTTAGACTCAAATCTCCTTTGTTTTCCCCGTCGGATTTTACGAAATATCAATTAAAGTTAAAGAGAGGAGATAGATTGGGTTTGTGTACCAAAAAACAGTAATAGTTCTGCGAATCCTTTCAGTTTCGATAAGTTTATCTACACGGCCAAGCTATCTTCACTGCGAATAATGCAATGCAAACATTTGCATTTCCACACACTCATCCACACTCAATTAACAAGACATTATAACAATAACACATATTCCTACTTCAAACTCCAAGCAGCAGCGACACGTGCTTGAGAGCACAAACACTTTACTTCATTACTTGAATAATAGCAATCGTTTTCTTTTTGTGTTTTTTTTTATTTGATATTTTTTTATTAATATTTATTTCACTTTAAATTGCATTTAACAGCTGCCACCTTTTGTTGAATAACCGACAAATTGCACAAACACACACAATTTCTCATTTTTTTTTAGAAAAACTATTTACTTAGTTGATGAATCAATGCATGGAAAATTGCCACCATTTAATGAGGCTTAGAGCGAACTAGAATTCATTTCTATTCAAATTTCAGTTACAACATTTTCGTTGTCCCGTATTCAGGAGTCGAACGATACGCGGCAAAATTTCAAAACAAACTGACTGTGCGAATTTTCCAAACTGGTCCATAGAGTCTGAAAAGCCAGTGAAAAACAGGCAGCCTCTGCCGACGTCGACTTCGCTCTCTCTCTCTCTCTCTCTCTCTCTCTTTTGTACTAGCTCTCGTCTCTTAAATGTAGGGAAATTTTTGTTTGGCTTTGTTTGGGAAATTTTCTTGAAGCTGTTGGCCTGCGGAGTGGAAGGCGACGCAGGTTTTGGTTTGTTGACTTGCTGGCCACGTGCTTTGGCTCCGTTGGCCGCCAACATTCGCCGCGTGTGTATTTTATGAATGAATTTATAAACAGAGCCAAATAAAAACAAAATCATCGGCTCTTAATGCTGCTGCTGGGCAAAGAGGATGCTGTTCAGTTCAAACATTAAATGGCCCGGAGATTTCCTGTAAGCTGTGTATTTTTAAACTGTTTAAATTTATACAACTATAATAAATTGAATTACATATGATATAAACATATGCATTCTTTAGACTTTAGTTTGTGTAAAATGAACAACTTATGAACAAATGGGTGAATGGACTGTTTGTTCTTCAAGAGCAAAATTTCCAAAGTTTAGCATTTGGAATGTTTGTTTGACACGCATCTTGGTATGGCTAACAAAGTCAGCTGAGGTCGTTAAAATATGCAAAATACTTACACTCAAGAGAAGAGCAGGCTTGAATTAAAGTTAGGCAGCTCCTTAAAAAAAAATTGCCATTAATTCAACTTTCAAGGACCTTTCTGTCGGTTTTTTTTGATCAAATTGTCGCCTAAATATAAGGAATCTTTTCCTAAACATTTGAAAAGAATGTTGAATCAGTGCTAGCTTAAGCTTCCAGCTGGAATGAAGCCACGTGGCTCAGATGTAAGACCATTGCCTTTTACGTGGAATTTATGAGTTCGAGTCGCACTGCAGGCATATATTTATTTTTATACCCTTGCAGAGGGTATGTTGAAATTTTCACAGATGTTTGTAGCGCATAGAAGGAAGCATCTCCAACCACGTAAAGTATATATATTCTTGATCAGCAGGACGAGCTGAGTCGATATAGCCATGTCCGTCTGTCCATCCATCAGTTTCTATGCCATATCTTCCGTCCGTTTTGAAGATATCGCCATCAAACCTTGCACGAAGTCTTCTGGTACAAATAAGCTACACATTTGTCGGATCCGGGCGGACCGGATGTCTATAACATACAGCTGCCATAGAAACGATCGATCGATCAAACTAGTTCTAGTGTTTTCAATGCAAACATCTCTAAACGCCGTACTACTGTCATAAAAAAGTAGAGTCAGAAAAGTAGTCTTAGGTCCGATTTCTCATCTTCAAAATATCTGATATGAGTCAGATAAACTTAAATTTTTCTCTGTTATTTGTAGATTAATGTGACATATAGCTCTATGTAGAGGATTAAAAATGGGCCCTTAGTGAGAAAAACTTGTTTGGTTTCAGTGGTAATGTCCTTCAACTTAGTTAGAAAATCTTGATCAAGGGTATACAAACATTGGCCGAGACGAAGTTAACTTTCCTCTATTTTTAACTTTTTAATGTTTATTTGTTGCTTCTTTTATTAACATTTACTTTATTTCTTAACAATGCACTTGAGCCCCCCGATTGTACAAAGCACCACTATGTATGTTGCATAATTGAAAATTTTGCCAGTTGAAACGACTAAGTTCTATAGGATAACTTGACCCTAAGTCGCGCGTATGTCATTAGTGTTTAGTTTAAGGAAGACCCAAGCTCGAGTCCCAGTTAAAGCAAAGGTCTTTTCAAGAGCTTAGCTGATTTCGTGTCACATGTTACTGTCAAACATGTTCAGTTCGGTCTATAATTTATCCATGAATCGATTTACAAAAAACCAGCGGGTGCAGATTATTGAATTTTATATCAAAATTCATGCTCGGTTAACCTTTACCATTGCACTATGGGTTTTTTTCGTTTTTTTTTGCATAAACTTCAAATTGAAAGATAGAAAGCTAAGTTTTTATTAAAATTAAGGTAGAATTTCGGTTTTTCTTTATTTTATGATTCAATCTAGTATCTAAAATTATTTGGAAAATTCAAAATAAATAGGTTTTTCGATAGATTTGATCTGTTGTGTGCATTTGTACTTACTGAAACAATAAGTCATAAATCAGAACATCTAAAACAACCAATTTGGCCAAACTTATTAAAAAATTTGGTCGTAGACGGTCAAGGAAAAGCTTCTCAATTTGATCAATTTGTAACAAATTTTATAATGTTAACAAGTTTTTAACATATTGTGCCTTATTAACTGTGCCTTAGTTCCAAAGTTTTCTTTTCATTTTACTGAGATCCTCGCTTGATTCTGCTGCTTTCAAAACAGCAGCCATGTCTTTATCTGCTGATTTTGTAGCTGAAACTCTAGCAGCATGAACTAGCAAAGGCAACGAGATATTATTAACTTCTGAAAGCTCTGTTGCCAAGTTTCGCTATTGCTGGGAGCTAGCGTTCTCATAGTCCACTTTTGGACAACCACCTCTATTTATCGATCCACAATTTACTTCGATGTCAATTATTATCTTTTAAGCAAGCCGTTCAGAATGCTTATTTTTAAATCTTTGAATTTGTCGCCCGAAAATTGGCCATTTCCTTTCTAAATATTTGACAAAACCGCGTAGTTTTTCATTTAGTTGTGTTTCGACGCTTTTACTAAGGTTGTTTCCCCAATTTTTTGCAGTTAATGCTGATTGACAGTGGCCTCTGAGCGTTTGTGGCTGAAATAAATGTCTAGAAGCTCTGCATGTTCAAATGCATATCCCTCTGGAAAATTACGATTTTTTTTCGCTAAAAAGCAAATTAAAGCAGACAAATGAAGTTGCATATTATTCTTGTCACTTTAGTTTGGAGTGCCTCGAGAGTTCTACTCCACGAAACACTGCTAAATTTTCTAAGATTCATCAAAAAAACACACTTAAATAAAACACGTTTCACAAGGACAAAAACACATAGAATTGACGAATATGTTATTTAACTCTTGTTTTACAAACCTGAACTACGATTTTCCATCATTTAAAGTTGTATTTTTTATTTTATGTGGCCAACGTGAGCAATTAAACTTTAACAATGTGTTAAGTTGAACTGTACACAAAACTACCACGTGCGTCATCAGCTGACTTTGACAGTGTATTGATCAATCAGTGTGTTCGTTAAAAATTTTATCGATTGATTTTTTATTTAACTAGAGTACTATATATAACATAAAAATAAAAGTTATTTTAAAAAACAGAGCAACATTTTTTTGGGTTTATGCCAAAAA
>JAWNNM010003012.1:0-84366 GCA_035044965.1 Lordiphosa andalusiaca | reverse complement strand
GATTTAGCAGATTCGAAGATGTAGAGCGATTGCTTCGCTTCTACATTAAAAAGATCTTTTACCTGCCCCTAAATACTCCAAATTACTCCATATACATGGAAACAGGACTACCTACAATGTACCAATACACCCTGCAGCTGCACTTCAACTATATTAGGAAAGCTATGCTGATGGACTCTTCACGGCTCCCAAGAATTATAGTCGAACAACTTCTGATTGAGAGATCACAGTTCTTCCTTGAATGGGATATTATGGCAAGAGACAACAACATAAGAACATATGAAAACGACAGCAGAACCTGGGAAACATGGCAAATACAACTGTTACAGAGGATTGACGAAGGAGAAAAAAATGATTTTGAACGGCACGCAAGACAGAGTGGCACCCGGTCAACATACAAGCGCCTCAGTTTCAGCCTATATGAAAGAAACTACTTTAGAGACGATTTGGACACATATGCAATATCGCTTATTTTTCGAGCAAGAACTGAAGTCCTCAGACTCAACTATATGCCACATGGAACGACTGAAAGCCGATGCACTCTATGCAACCTGGATGAAAGAGAAGACATAGCCCATTTCATTGCGCGATGTCCGATATTAGGTGAGCACCGTGCACTGCACCTCGGAAAATGGGCCTTAGAAACAACGGAAATGCTTGACCTACTGAACGGATCCAACTGGCCCGCTCTAATCTCTTATCTAAGGGAGGCGTACAAATATAGACAGGAGTTCATAAGAGATTTTTAAATAGTGTCTTGAGACATAACAACTGCATCCTAGGGGAGAACGGCGTGGTATCTCGTGACGAGCGGGGCAGCTGCGGGTAGTATCTGCTAGGGTGCATTGCTATGAATCAAAGCAACTATCATTGTATTGTATTGTATTGTGATACGTAAGATTGCTAGTCGTCATTATGAAATAGAAATATATAAATGTAAAAATTTTCCAAACAGAAAAAAACCAATTGTAAATTCAAGTCTTTAAAAGAAAACAGCTAACGGCTTAGGCCAAGCTATTTATTATTATTATTAATAAAATACTACTAAAATACTACTAGTGCAATTTTCGGAACAATTTCGCAGCGAGAAGTTTAATTTCAAAATAGATATATTTCTTGGTTGGTTGGTTAAAATACACTCGTGCAGGGCTAATTCCACTAGACTACTAACTAAGCATGTTCTCTCATTAAGAATTTAGTTAATGATGTAGAAGTATTCCCTATGTTGTGAATTATTTTCATATTACCATCTTTAATCGAATCAGATAAGAATATGTCAGTATATAATTTTTCAGTATGTCATCTATATGTCTATATAATCACAGTTCAACAAGTGGCGTAGTAGGCGGACATTCGATTTGACAGCTAAGCAAGTATTCATTATTTTTTTCAGTTTTAATCCAATTTTCAATGACATCTTTTCATTGGTTTATTATGATTATTTAATTTGGTTTATGATGATTATAATAATTAAAATTCACAAAATAAGGGCGTATCAGCGCTCGGCTGGTTTCAGCTAGAATATTATACTATTTTAACAGATTTCCTCGAAACCAAAATAAATATTTTCGCTGGGCTAACAGAACATTAAGCATTAACATTAAGTATGCCAGTCTTAAAATACATAAGTAAGCAAAATGTTTATTAATTTTCAATGAAACTGTAAGTGAGTATTGTTCTTCTCTGAATTTAATCGAAAACAGTTCATTAAAAATTCCCAAATAATTGCTTACTTGTCTTCCTCTCGCTCTTTTCATTACCATTTCCTGGAGTATCAAATTACACTGCTATCTGGGTCAACAAATAATCGTTGTTGGTTTTAAACACCACGCGCATAAATGAATGTAAACAGACCGCTCGTAAAAGTTTCAACCAAGATAAAGTGGGGTGGCCAAGTTAACGGAGAAACAGTACACAGATTTCTATTTTAAGAGACCGTGTCTCGCCAATGTCTAAGTGTGACTCATCCAACCATTAAATAACTCAATCAAAACTAACAAACAACTTTTCACCCATGTCAGAATCGGATGATAGGTAGATACGCGCATTTCGCCTGTCAATCTGGTATAACCCAAACAAAATCCTCAAATGTCAAGTAATCAAAAGCAAAGAGATCCCTCAAATTCAAAAACTCGTCGCCCAGCAAATGACACTTTTGTATGCAATATGAAATACAAAAAAAATATAAAAAAATACAAGTCTAATGCGCACACAATCCGCGCAAATAAGGCAACATATTTATAAGATACAATCAGAGCGGAGCACAATGGAAATTTGTTTTGTTGTGTTGGCGCTGCTCCTGCTGCTGCTGCTGCTGCCGTGCATTGAAACTCAATGGGGGGATAAACTGTTGTGCTGTAACTGAGAACAAGAGTGGCCACATTAAACCGAAGGGCTCGGCATTTATCAGCAGTGTCAGCAGCAGATTGATTTCAAAACCAGCAGCGGCGTGAGTACGCCAAGGCAACGGGCATTATTTGCTTACTTTGCTGGGGGTTTTGGTTCGTTTTTTGCAGCTTTTTGGAGTTTTTGTTGCGTCATTTTGTTGTGACATTTTTCCATTTGCTTATTATTTGCAGTCACCTACCTGTTGACGTAGAATTCCATGTTGATTTGTTAAGCAGAGTGGAATTGTTGTGTTTTTTTTTTTTTTTTGTATTTATTTTTAATTTGCGCATGAAAAAGATACAAATATTTTATTGATTTTCTCTTGAATATTTTTAAATGGCTTTATTGACCCCATTGTAGCTTGTTTGCACTTTAAATTAAGTATTCAAATATTAGTTGTTGAATATTAATAACAACTATTTGTTCAACTATTTACTTTAGACTGAAAAAGGAAATTAAGCATGGTAAAGAGATCAAATCGATTGGAAGGCACAGGCAGATTCTGTCTTCAAATAGTCGATATAGCCATGTCTGTTCCAAGAAGATAAAGGTTTACTTAAAGCTATTAAAATTTTATTTTTTTTATTTTTTTATATTTTTTTTTATTTTTTTATATTTTTTTATATTTTTTTAAATGAATGCCTAGAATGTTAAGAATATTGTGTCAAAATTTGAAGTCGATTGGAGTAAAATTTACGAAGTTACGAGTATTTTTATACCTGTCATATAAACGTTTTATACCAAATTTTGTAGGGTTCAAAACTTTAAAGCGATTTTCCCACAATTCACGTTTTTAAAGTCGGTGCCCCTCATAACATAAAAACTACTGAACCGATCATTTTGAAATTTTGTACATTATTTCTGAACGTTATATACGAGGTAACGCTGTCGAGTTTTTTTCAAATTTGTTAATAATTTTTTTTTTACAATTAAAAATTAGCCGAATTTTTTCCAAAAAAAAATACATTTTTTCACTTCAAAATGTTCAAAAAAAGTGAAAAACTAAAATTTCTAGAAAAAAAAAAAACCGATAGCGTTACCAGGGGAAAACTATTATCTAACGATTAAGTTTTGGTTTTTTGATTTCGGATGATCCAGCACCAAGTTATGAGGCGTACCGCAATTCATCTTTTTTCCGAGAGACTTCCAAATATTTGCTGCCATTGCCGTGTTTTTTAATATTTTTTCGTCAAAATGTTACACAACATTCTTTAAATGTCATACTTGAATGTGCTTTTAGATTTAATAAAGAGATTTTAATTGTGTCGTCACAAAAAATTCACAAAAAAGTGAATTTTTTCGAGCGATTTGAGCTCACCCCCTTCCCCCTTAAGAAATATGGATTAATCATAACTATTCAGCAATCTGCCATAAAATTGGTAAATTTCGATTGAACCGTAGTTAAGTTATGAGCAAGAGAAAATTCGCTGCCTTAGTGCAGGGTAACAGAGTACATCACAGTCGGATTTTCTTACTTGTCAATTTGTCTTTTGTGTGAGAAAATCAACCTTTTTGACCCACAATTGGCTTAATGCGTAAAAATATCGTATTTTTTTAAGCCAAAAACCAACCCCTTTATTTTTTTTACCATAATGCAATTCAATATTATTTATAACTAGTTCCAATTTGACATTTATATAACCACTTAAATCAGATTTAAATTTAAAATAAAAAAAAAACACAATTCTACTGTAAAATGTTGATTTTGTGACATACGCCAGTGGGGTCGACATTCAATAGGAAACATTTTGCTTGTTTATGTATCAAATAATTAAAAAGTGACAAGGATATTTAGAGCACATTTTTACAGGAAACCGGAAATTGTACCAGTTCACTGTAAACATTGCATTGCCTTCACATAATTTCATCTTTGTTAAGTGGGACGGCCAACAACGGACTTAAATGAGTTTCATATAAACAATTTAATATACGCTCCAACGCAAACAATGCTAGTTAAGTATTTTCCCAAAGTGACTAATAAATGGAGCCTCTTCAGAGGCCATTTGGCTGGCCATGTTTGTTTTATGACAACGGATTTCAGCAAGACATGGCTATGTAGACTCTGCTGTCGAGAATTAATGTAAGGAGTCGGAGATGCTTTCTTCTGTCTGTTACATAGTATAGCGCAAACTTAAAATGCCCTGGAGACCTTCGGTACAGACTACGTATAATAATAAAGTTTTTCTAACTAAAGCTAGTTTTCAGACCGATGGGTCCTATGGCAGCCATACGCTAGAGTCATCCAATATGCTTGAATGGTAAATGTAGCACAAAGTTTAGAAACAGACTGGCATGACTAAATTAATTCAGCTCGTCATGCTTATCATGAATATATACACTGAGATATGTTCTGATATTTGAATATTAACACCTTGATTTCAGTATATCCATATGTAATTATAAAAAAAAAATATATATATATAAAGTGTCTGCACTTTAAATAAAACGAAAGCGTAAGTTAATGTTGGCCCTGACCGAATTGTATACAACCCTTACTTAGGGGAATTAGTGATTCATAACCTCTAATTAACATTAATTTGAAAATTTCAACATTATGTGAGCAGACAGCGCATGCAGCTCAGAGAAGTATGCAACGATTTTTATAACTCTGTCATTTATTATCCGATCTTGATAAAAATTTCAGTAATAGAAGATATTACGCACATACATAATACTGAAAAACAAGGAGATTTGGAGAACCTTGCACTGAACACGATTAGAGTGCTGTCTTACCTAGTTGCTACATCGCAAACTCTGGTTGGTTAACGGCAAATAACTTCTTAAAGGGAACTTTTTTTTTAAGTATTAACCAATATATTTTTGCAATTTCACATAAATAAGACCGCTCTTAACTCTAAAGTTGGAATTTACTGCACTGAGAATAAAAATGTAGTAATAGTAGTAAGTAGAAAGTTCGTAATGTGGATGAACGTGCTGTTTAATTTAGTTCAAACATCTGGCGATTTTAGCATTCCCCTGCAAGTTTATAAACTTAATGAGTCTTACAGTAAAAAACAAGAAAGAAAGTCGGTCAAGCCCGACTATAACATACTCTGTACCAAGAAAATTTGTTTTTGATCATAACTCGAAAACCGTTCATCCAATCTTCTTCATTCCTTTGGCGGATCGATAAGTTATACTAATAACTAAATATGTCCAGAAGAAACAAGCCATCTATCTTCAAAACTGTGGGAGATATGACGTTTTTTCTAAATTGCGGGGGCGGGAGGGGGCGTGGCCAAAATTGAAAATAAACTTGATCTGCCTGATCAAGAATATATATACTTTATGGGGTCGTAGATGCTTCCTTCTGGATGTTACATACTTTTGCACAAACTTATAATACTCTATGTACCTTCGTTACAGAGTATAACAAATATATTGAGTGGTGTCATAGAAATCTCTGGAGATTTTCATATAAACGGCTTCATTTCGAACTTAAACTATCTGCCTGCCTTTGTATGAGAAGTATCTCCAAAATGCTACTAGATTAGATGACAAAAGCTAAGAGTATCCATGGTAGAGTATTTGTTAAATTTTGAGTTCTTTACTCTGTGCAAAAATATATTTTGATTTTTTCCAACATATCTTATGAAAAATTGCAAAGAACATTGCTTGGTATAAGACATTGATTAAAATGATATTGAAATGGAGATGAGACTGTATGCACGACATGGAATGATTTAGGAAAAGTGAGTGCCGAAAAGAAAAATTGTAAATCATGTTCAATTCAATTTGCGAACTTCTTTTTTCAAAGTTGCATTTATATGAATTTAGTGGACGGGTGTGGTACAGCGGGTAGCGTGTGTGTCTGCTTTCGTGGGTTCAATCTTGCCGCGGGACATAATGAACAAGTTTTTTCTCAATGAACTCACACCGGGTACATCGAAAGAAGTTTCTTAGACTTGCCTGCCTCACACAAAACAAGATATTGAGAGAAGCTCGGCTTGGAGCTTTACTGCTGTAAAGTCAATTATTTATTTTTTATATTTATTTTATTGAATTGGATGCTTAAGAGGTGAGCAAATTTATGATAATAAATGCTCAATTGTGACGAAATAGAAAACATTTTCGTGCTGGAACATTAAATGTTAAGCTAAGAGATTGCTTAATTAGAATTCTGAAGTCTCTTAATTCTTTTCCCTACTGCGGAGTCTAGCCAGGACAGGGGCTAGTCGATAAGACAACCGCTTCCAACGTCGACTCGGTACCGTCGGAGTGGTGAATGGTACGGAGAGGCATACATCAAGCAAGTCTTATTTCATTTTGAAATAATAATTTATTTGTTCTGTAGTTGTATTGTATTGTGATAAAATGATTTCCATAGTCTGTGTAAATAGGAAATACCATTGATAAAGCACTTTGCCAGAAAATTTCACACTTCTGGTCTAGGACAGGTGTAAGTTATGCGTATACGTTATTTTCAGTTCAATTGCGGTTCAAAGTTTTATCAGTCCGTACGCTTACTAATTAGGCCGACCTTGGTTTATTGCGGTAGGCCGTGATGATAGCTGTTAATACCTAGTTAACTTTAATGTTTCCTTCTCATTATATTTCATTTCCTTCGCCAAGTCGTGTGGAAAAGCCTTTTCATCTTATCGCTCAATTGGCATGCGGGGCAAAATAAAATATGCAAACCTTTTTCGAGGCGGATCCGAGTATCGTTGTTAGCAGGCGCGTAAATAAACATGTGTCAATATGCGGTCGCGTGGTTTGGCTCGGCTTTGATATGCTAATCGCGCTAAACGACGACATTTTGACAGGTTTTCCGTTTTCTCACGGAAGCCGCCAAAAACGTCTTCGTCGTCAGCGTCTTCGATGGAGTCGCTGATAATGCTGGTGCGAAAGTCGCAGCTGGAGCTAATCGCTGATTGGAAAGGGTTTCACCCCTCCGCCCCGCACATAGATTCTTAGCTTGGTACGCTCGATAGGTGGGAATACCACATATTTGTGCCTGGAGTGCTGCTGTTTGTCTGACGCCTTGCAGTTATTTCGTCTAAGAACATGATGTAGTTGTGCGTGCAATCACGTTTCCAGTCAACGTCATTCCTGGCACAAATATGACAAGCAGCCAGCCAGCTAGCAGGCATCTCACATTTAACGGATAGCGTCAGTTGCTTCGACTGCACGCATTTTGATTTAGATTTATGCATGAATTTCTGTTTCTTGTACAACTCGCGGCTATTTTTATGTGAGCTTAACATATTTTGGCATATTTAATTTTTGGCAACTGTGAGCCAAGTGCTTTCAAATAGATGTCATGCAAAGATTGCAGATGATAGACAAAAAAGGTACAGGTACAGGTTGATTCATTTTTACTGAAATTTATTATATATTTAACTATGCTTTATTTGCAGTTTTTCGATTTTTTCTAAACCAAAACTAAGGGGAATTATATTATTTATCCGAAGTCAATTAATTCTCTAAGCCGCAGGTGCTCTGGCAGCCTTTGTATATCCTTGCAGAGGATATATTGAAATTGTGCAGATGTTTGTAACGCATAGAAGGATGCATTTCCGACCACATAAAGTATATATATTCTTGATCAGCATGACGAGCTGAGTTGATTTAGCCTTGTCCGTCTGTTTCCATGAAATCTCCTGCGTCAGTTTTAAAACTATCGCCACAAAACTTTGCACGAAGCCTTCTGATATAAATACGCTGCACAATTGTCGTAACTGGCCGTACCGAATGACTATAGCATATAGCTGCCATAGGAACTATCGGTCGAAAACTAGTTTTAGTGAGAAAAACTTTTTTGTTTTCAATGCAAACGTCTCAGAACTCCGTATATACTTTCTATGTTTCTCCATGATTCTGCCAGGTTTGGCTAAAATCGGACATCCATATAGTATAGCTGCCATAGAAAGTAAGGTTAGAAAAATATCCTTAGTACAAAGAACTTTTTTAGGTTCAATGTAAGCCTCTTTAAAACTGGCATATACTCATTTTATAAGCTTTCACTCAATTCTTTCAAGTTTTGTCAAAATCGGCTGACTATAAAATATAGCTGCCATAGGAATGATCGGTCGAGAAACTAGTTTTAGAGAGAAAATCTTTTTTGTTTTCAAAGAAAACGCCCCCAAACTTTGTATTTCTTAGTTCGCTATGCTTTTTCAATGATTTCACTAAGTTTGGTCAAAATCTGACATCCATATAGTATACCTGTCATAGAAAATTGGAGTCAAAAAAGTACAATTAGTGACAAAAAACTTGTTTGTTTTCAGTGGAAATGTCCTTCAAAGTAGTTAGAAGTACGTGGGTACTGAAGGGTATACAAACTTCGGCTGAACCGTAGTTAGCTTTACTATATTTTTGTTTCTTAAAATCGTAACCAGACATTATCCAATCCAAATTTCTCCATCTTGTTCGGGTGGATTGTTGTTTATGAATCCTTGCCTTGGACCTCATCGGTTTTGGATAAGCTAGCATTACACAATCACCCACTGTCCTACATTCCTGTCCCTACAGTCGGAAAGGCACCCCTACCGGCATCGAATTCAACCAAATCACATCGAGCCCACAGAAATATAAAGCAAAAGTCGTACTAGATCCGAGATATCCGAAATCAAGTCAATCCTATTCGTACCTGGATTGAGAAAAACCGAGATTGACCGAGTTCTGTCAACGTTTGGGTTTAATTTAAAGTTCTGACAACGTTTGGGATTGATTTAAACTTGGATATACCGTATATCTCGAATTGTTTTCTTTCTGTGTAACCCGGGTCTAGTTGCCACACTAACAGCGTCGGCTCAACGAGTTCCAATCAAGAAAATACTTCGAAACATCAAAATTTTCAAGCTGTAATTGAATACCTCTTTGAATTTCAATATAAAACTAAATACCACTGTGGACATAGACGACGCAGTAGAACTGCTGTTCAAAAAAAAAGCCAAGAATGCCTACGTATTTAAAAATATTCCTTCTAGGTATATCAATTCTATTGGCTCTCTGAAACCACATTCTTAAGTCCAAGTACTCCTTACCCTCAATAAGCATCTGAGAGGAGAGACCAATGATTCCTCAATAGAAAGGATTTACAAAAGAATCGGTAGCATGCTACACAAATTGCTGACTACAACTTCCCTGAAGCAGCTGGCCACAAAATTATATGCTTTAGTAAGTCACGGCGAATGAAATGAGCAAAGTCGCCTTTTACTCCAAAAAAAAAGGCCTCATTGCACCGAAATTCTCAGTAGAGGATCGTGATGGCGCCTTGGGCCAGTAAGCTCTAAGTCAGGGCTGATGATTTTGGGAGGAAGGTTTACATCCAAGAGCCACAAGTAGGTGGCTACGTGTGTAAATTCTTGGCTACAAGTACACTCGCTTTAAAAGACACCCAAATAACGTACATAGGCTGCGTTCACATTGGCAGGTTGCCATATTTTTAGATGACAGCTACTGCCATACATGTGTGAACACCTGATAAAACAATTGTAGTGATGTCTTTCATCTTTGATGAATTTTTTTCAAACTGTAGCTCTTTTTTCATCTTTCTATCTGAAAATAGTTGTTGTATCTATGAGTTGCTAGTATAAAAGTTTCCATTAAACGCGAGCCACAAAAACTGGGTATGATTTGTTGATGCCTCCAGTTAAGCAAAATGAATTTTGTGACACTCTGTAGTTCTACGGATCGGCTACTTTTACTCTCATTGCAAGAAGGCAAACATCAGTGTGCTCCACAAGAGTGTCAAACCAGCAAATGAACTGGAGTCTTGCATAACAGATAAAGAGTGACTTTTGTGTGCCACAAGCAAAACAAACTTAACTTTAACTTTTATTCTTAGCTTTCAGAGGATTAGTGAAATCACCCCTGCTAACTTTATGAGTGTCGTTACCTTATAAACGACACCGGGAATTAAATCAAATTTAATCAGATATCTTTATTGATTCAATTTACTTAGACGTCATAGCCGGACTTCAAAAATTATCGCCTCTTTTCACTTTATATAACAATCTAAATACGTAAACAAGTGCTTTGTGACATATGTAGGTACTTGTACATTCCACTTTAGTTTGTTATCAAAGCCTAGAAGAAAGTTATCAACCATTCAAATAAGAATTTTTTAAAGATTTGAGCTTTGGCGCCGTCAATTAATACAATAGGTGACCCTGACAGCAATGATTATGCACTTTTCACACAGAGAGACACAGAGAGATAAACATTTCCAACGAAATTCTGTTTATGTCTGGTATAAAACAAGAGGATCGTATTTAATAATCATTGAACTGGAGATGGAATTTGGTATGCAATTTGATACAACTCTGAACTTCCTATAGGAGAGTTCACTGTACCTGCCTGTTCCACTGTGTGATAAGCGTTTTGAAAAGTGAACGTCATGGACATTCGCAAACGTTGATAAGCGACAACTGGCTTTCGCTTGAAACGTGTTTTTCAGTTTTATTTTGTTTATTTATTATGTGTGGCACTTTCTTGCGCCCTCCGGTTAACTTAATTAAACACTTAATCAACTTATCAGCTGGGTGGGGGTTGGAGGGAGGGGAAGGTGGCTTATCAGCCAGCCGCATACAAAAAAAAATGCAGAAAAACTCACCACGGGACTATCTTGTGTGTTGAGTATTGTGTCGGTGTTCTCATCTTGTGCGGGCGTGAATTTGTTTTTACTCCGATGATGGAAGAGGCGTGGAAAGCAGGCCATGATGTTTGCACTACGTGAATTGTTTGCTATTTTGTGTACACTCCGAGTACGTGGTTAGAGTTGGCCTTTGTTGGTACTATTGTTGTTGCTGCTCGGTTAGTTGTCAACAGTTTTTGCAACTTTATGGCACATCTTTTGTGTGCCGCTGGGGGTTAAACATTTTGATTATAGCAACAAAGCCATATTTGTGTGATTTATGATCCGAGATTTAATTGGTGTTGTAAATTTGTTGCATACGGTTGCAATGACTGTGCGGGGTTCCGATTATTTGCTCAATATATATATATATATATATAATTATACATATATACACACATAGGAAATGGGCATAATTCAATTTGTCGCTTTATTTGGCTTTTTGTATGTCGAATGTGTGTTATCAATAGCTTCAGTTGCCTTGGCCACTTATCGATTAGTTTTGGATCGTATTTCTTTTTAAATTGATTAGATTTATGGCAATTTATTTGGTTGGGTTTGTTGTGCGATGTTATTGTGTGCCATTGGCGCGGTGGCGGCGGGGGGAGGGGAATCAAATGGGAGGGGAAAAAAGGATTATATTTAACTGTTGAATGGTTTTGTTTTTAGGGTTTCCCAATTCTCATTGCGAAAAATGTGCTGTACTAACTATAGAAAACTATGGAGGGAAACACCAAGATGAAAGTTATGGGCCCTCTGTTTTGTTGCTTTTGGGGCTTAAAGTTTAAAAAGAAATATGTTCATAAGAACGGACCTGCTTAGTATGAAATTTTTAAGGTCATGGTTTAACCTCTCTATATGATGCGCTTTGGTGTGCAATAAACAACAAACAACAAAACAACAAAAGTAGGAAAAATTTAGTTTTAAGTGGCACGCAGAGGATCTAAAGTTTTTTTGAAATCACCCATACGCAGTGTTGCCTATTTCCATATATTTTTATACCCTTGCAAAGGGTATTGTAAGTTGGTCCAGAACGCATTGCATGCAACGCATTATATCTATTCATTTCCGACCCCTAAACTATATATATTCTAGATCAGGGTGACGAGCTGAGTCGATATAGCTTTGTCCATCCGTCTGTCTGTCAGTTTCTACGCGAACTAGTCTCTCAGTTTTGAAGTTTTCAAGCTGAAATTTTGCACAGAGTCTTGTTTTTGCTGCACTCTACTAATATGTCGTAGCCGACCGTATCGGATGACGATATCCCATAGCTCCCATGGGAATAATTGGTCGTAAAACTAGTTTTAGTGAGAAAAACTTTTTTCTTTTCAATGGAATCGCCTCCAAATTTTGTATTCATAAGTTTTCTATGCTTTTTTATAATTTTGCCAAGTTTGATGAAAATCGGAAAACTATATGGTATAGCTGCCATACAAAATATAGGTCCGAAAAACAGTTTTAGTTGGAAAACCTTTTTTGTTTTTAATGGTAGCATCCTGCAATTTTGTATTTGTTTGTTTCATATGCTTTCATCTTATTCTACATATTTTTTTTCAAATCGGATGACTATATAATAAAAATAGAGCATAAAAACATCGGCACAGGCGAAGTAAGCTTAGCTTTCTCGTTTTCATATTCTTTTATCTAATTCTACATATTTTTGTCCAAATCGGATGACTATATCATATAACTGCAGTACGAACGATCGGTCGGAAAATGGGTCGTTGTGGGAAAAAGATTATTTTTGAAAATATTTAGGCTATTACAAGTGCCCTTCAGTTCAGCTGAGACCTGAAATGGAAGAGCATCCCTTATAGCCATGAATTTAACCCAGACACGTCCTGCCACGTCATGACCTTACCAGATTGTAGGCTTGATTTCAATGCTGAGCTCATGGGTGAGTTTCATGGGAAGTACTTAGACATGTTATTCAGTTATTCCTACTGCTAAGGTCTGAATCAGCCCAGAAAAATGCAGTACTGGAACGTAGAATTGCAGGGTAATACATGCTTTCCAACAGATTTAGCAATCAAATCAATATTTCAAGCAATTGCAATCTTAGACAAGAAAGAAAGTCGGTCAAGCCCGACTATAACATACTCTGTACCAAGAAAATTTCTTTTGATCATAACTCGAAAACCGTTCATCCGATCTTCTTTATTCCTTTGGCGGATCGATAAGTTATCCTAATAACTAAATATGTCCAGAAGGAACAAGCCATCTATCTTCAAAACTGTGGGAGATATGACGTTTTTTCTAAATTGCGGGGGCGGGAGGGGGCGTGGCCAAAATTGAAAATAAACTTGATCTGCCTGCAGACATAAGAAGCATATGACCCATACATGTCAAACCTCTATCTCTTACCATCTGTGTAGATCTGTGCGTTCATACGGACAGACAGACGGACAGACGGACATGACGGACATGACTCGGCTGTTGATGCTGATCAAGAATATATATACTTTATGGGGTCGGAGATGCTTCCTTCTGGATGTTACATACTTTTGCACAAACTTATAATACTCTATGTACCTACGGTACAGAGTATAAAAAGCTTTAACTAGCTAAGTTAGCCAAGACTTTTAGATTTTTAGAGTCTGATGCTATTGATGCACAGAGGTAAAAAAATGTCAATATCAATTCAATCTGGGCTGGTTAATTTGACATTTCATTTTGTTTCATATCAGTTTGATGTTAACAAATGTCAAATTGAAGCTAAATAATATCATTCTGATATTGAATATTACATTTTGTATTAATAAATATCATTATTATATTTCATTAGTATAGTATTGATTAGAAAATTTATCAAATTGATATAAAGAATAGGTCAAATTCATCTTTATCATGTCGGCTCTTCAATGATACGAAAAATTATAACATTGAGCCCCAGATTGTATCATTTTTGTTCTGTGTGACAAAAAATATGCAATTTAATATTGGAACTATTCTTAATTGGCCTTCAAATTGCAAAAGCTTGCAAGCTAAAGCTAAAAGTTACCTTATAGTTTTACTCTCAAAATACTAAATAAATCTTTTGTACAAAAATTTCAAATCAAAGTTCTTTGAACTAAACTTTAAAGGATGGCGAACCAAAATGAAAACAAATTTAGCTTTGCATCTGATATGAATTTGGGCAAAGTTTTAAAATTATGCGCTTCGCTAATCACTTCGAGCACAAAATGCTACCGCTGCAAACTCAGCCTGGGCCGTTGGAGTTGCTTTTTATCGTTTATCTCTTAATTGTTTTGCTATTTATGCGGGGGGCTTTCATTTGTTTGGTTAAAAGCTTTAGAACAAATGCCGAAAAACAGATATTACCAACTGCCCACATTTGGGAAATCTATTAAAAAAAAATCAAAAAAAGTAACTGAATTTATTTGTACACTTTGCTTGAAGAAGAAGTCGTATTGTTTGTTTTCTTTTTTTTTTATTTTTGCTTCAAATATTGATAAGAGTGAACACAATCAGAGCTTTTGTTTTCCATTTGAAGAAGTGCAAAGAATCAATTATATTAATTTATTGCCAGTTATCAGAGACCTGTTTTTATCCACTCATTTATACTTTTTGCCCATTAAAAATGGTTATAAAAAAGGAAATATGTGTGGGCTTATAGTGTTCGTCCAACCAATTAACCAATTATATTAGGGTATAGCATAGTCCATGCTTTACCTGCAGCACTCTTACTTGTTTTCGCTGTTTATCATCAATCGATGATATTGTAGAATCAGTTGATTAGTTTTGATTTGGCTTTACAGCCACAGTAACCCACATGGACTTTGTGTCAACTGCAGTCACTTGTACCTTTTTGTTGTTTTTCTTTACCATTTTATACACTAAATTTATGACCCTTGTCAAGGGAAATGTTTAGTGCTTTTGATAAGATTTGTAAGTTAACCCAACAATATGAATAATGTAAGCAGAGAGTGAATTGTTTTGAAGTAATATAGAATTTGAAAACTACTTGACTCACAAGCTAATTCTGATTACAGCAAATTAGTCATAGATGGTGACATTTGAAATCTAACAAGCTTCATTAAAACATGCAGTCGAAGAAATGGAATAGTTTCGATACTTGAAAGTGACCAAATATATATGGATATATACTAGAATTCTATCAAATCAGGCGAAATACATAGCGATTTTACATAGCTGTTTTACTTAGATATTACTCTGTTATTAGTCAGTTTATGTAAAAGTTTTGAAGTCAGCCCTAAAAACTTAAATTTCTCAGCTATTTTCACACAAAACTCTCAACGACAAACGTTTCAGCTCGAAAACAAAATCAAATCTAAATATATTAATATTCCTTCCATTCAAAGTGTATGCCCTTTGGGTACTGTCCTTCTTGCAATTATCGAACGCACTCAAAAAAAAAAAAATAATGTCATTACTTTTCTCTAATCAATTCTGATGACAGAATGTAAGGCATACGATATACATTCATACATATTTATGTGCATAACAAACACTCTAGTTTTTCTAGGAAATTTTAAAACAATATTCTGATTAGATATCGCAATATCAAGCATACAAAGATGATTGATTTCCTCACACACTTTTCAATTTAGTTTGACCACATTTTTAGCTTTTAAATCCCCCCCCCTAAACTATATACACACATTCATTAGGTGTTTCCATTTAGTTTAGTTTAATTCATTCGATTGGTAATCGATTCGAGTTTGATAAAGTTTTTTCAGTTTTTAACCGCACACGCGTACCGGGCATGGACGTACTTAGCCATCAAACTGAACACAAATCACTGAATCAAACAATTATGCAAACAAATTCTCGTGCCATTTCACTTGGGCACATTACAATTTCCTTCAGGAAATTCTGAATCACAGCTATCGCTGAATCACAATAGCAACATAAAGATGCACAAGCGCCAAGCGTAAGCTGCTACGTGTATTGGCTATGACCCGATCCGTAGCGCGCCTCCCGTACACCACCTGCCGCCGTGGAAGCTGATAACTCGACTAATTTAACGCGGCCAATTTAAATTGGCAATTTGCTCGAAGCGACAACGCCGTCGTCGCTGGCTGAGCAGTTAACAGACTGGGCCTAGGCCTGGGCTTTGACTGTGTTTATCGGTATCAGTTGAAGTGCCCGCCCAGCGCTGTTATCTATGGCCAAGTGTTGGGCATGCGAGAAGTGTCATTGTTTGAAGCAAAGGCGGGAATTTTTCCTTTCATTTTATGAGGGCATTTCTTGCCGGCAATCAACGAGGTGCTAAGAACACAAATATTGTCATTTGGCCGTTAATCAATGCACACAGATAAATGCTTTAAATAAATTCCTCCAAAATACAATGCTTTAGCTAATCTGTGGTTGGAAGCGAAGTTGACTGATGATAAGACCGTAGGGTTCGTGTAATAGCTGGTCTCTCTCTCTCTCTCTCTTTGGTTATTGTTATTACCTTGTTCTTTACTTTATAGTTATGACAACAATTCTTTTATGAAATTTATTCTGGTAGAAAGAAATTTGTATCAAACTGCTCTTCAACTCCTCTTCTTCAGTCAAATAATCCTGTCCCGAGTCACATAAGTACGGAATTAATATACCAAAAGAAACCGAGTGAAGGAAAATCTCTCTCACCAATACTACACACATATGCAAAGCATTCTTTCTCCCGAGCGCTTAATTTCTTGTGTTCATTTTGTTAAATTATGCTACCTTGGAATTCCCAAACAGTCATAGCATGAGCAGGAAGCAGAATCCTCTGAAAGACAGAACCGGGGAGTCAAAACATGCATTTTAAGCCACATGAACATCTAGACATGATGCGCCATACCCAAAAAAAACATTGCTGTATCATCAATTATGCAATTTAATATCTTATTAGTATTTTTATACCCTTGCAAAGGGTATTAAAATTCTGCCCAGAAGTTTGCAACGCATAATAATATTCATTTCGGACCCCATAAACTAATATATATTCTTGATCAGGGTGATGAGCTGAGTCGATTGAGCTTTCTCCGTCCGTCTGTCCGTCTATCTGTCTGTTTCTACGCGAACTAGTCTCTCAGTTTTGAAGCTTTCGAGCTGAAATTTTGCACAGAGTCTTCTTTTTGCTGCACACTACTAATATGTCTGAGCCGACCGTATCGGATGACTATATCCCATAGCTCGCATAGAAATAATCGGTCGGAAAACTAGTTTTAGTGAGAAAAACTTTTTTCTTGTCAACGGAAACGTCTTCTAACTTTGTAAGCGTAGGTTTACTACGTTTTTTTATAATTCTACAAAGTTTTATTAAAATCGTACAACTATATGGTATAGCTGCAATACAAAAGATAGGTCTGAAAAACAGTTTTAGTTAGAAAAACTTTTTTGTTTTTGATGGTAGCTTCTTGAAATTTTGTATTTGTCTGTTTCACGTGCTTTCACATAATTTTACAAATTTTTGACAAAATCGGATGACTATATCATATAGCTCCCATACGAACGATGGGTCGGAGATTGGGAAAAAGAGTATTTTTTGAAAATATTTAAGCGAGCACTTGCAAGGGTATAAAAACTTCGGCACAGACGCAGTTAGCTTGGCTTTCTCGCTTTGATTAGCATCAACAGCCGTGTCCGTCCGACTATCCGTATGTACGCCTCGATCTCAGAGACTATAAGAGCTAGATCCGCAAATTTTTGCATGTAGTTAGGTGTAAACCAAAGGCAAATCTAGTTTTTTTTTGTTAGATTTGGAAATCTTTACAAGTTCAATGACTTTAAACAGCTAATTAGTTTCGTAGACCTTAAAAACTAACTGTTCTGATATGAGTTGTCTATGTTTGTGATGTAACTATAAATCATTACCAAAAATCATCAGCCTCATATGCATTCAAATGGCCCTACCCTTAATTTACAATTCCTGCATTTGCTTCATTATCTTGATTTTATTTTTTCGGCAAATGAGCAAGGCAACAACTTTGAAAAACTCTCAAGAGATTTACACTGAGGCTGAGCGACTAAATTAACTTTTGGCAGGCATGACAGCCACATGCCAAAACGAAAAACAAAAAAAACAACCCCCCCAAACAAGAAAAATTATTCATTATGCTTAAAATGCGTAACTAAAGTAATTTTCAAAGTAAAAATCGTATGCTTTCTCTCACTCACACACGTGTTTGGGTGGTACGTGCTCTCGCTTCTTTGGATTGTACAGTGGGGTGGCAGGCGAAATTGAGCTGGTAAAATAATAATATTAATAATTGGTCTAATAAGTCAAGCACTCCCATAATAGCTCCTCCGACCTAATTCGATATTTCCACATATATCTAAATGCTCATTTCAAGCTTTTTAAGAAACTAAGAAAATATTAAAAAATTCTTAAAAATTTTCTAATTGAATCAGGGATTGTAGCTTAGATTTTTCGCTTGAGCATTGTATGTCAAAATGTCTTAAACTGTAGCCATCTCTCAATTTTCACTCAAAATTCCTTTCAAACTTTTCAAATGATAATTCATGAACTCACGCCACTGTGCCACCATCAAGTCGGCTGTCTTAGCTGCTGGTTACGCCCAAAAGTATGCACGTGTTACGACATTGTCGTTTGATTAAACTTGTTAACAGAGGCAACAACAAACTTTTGCCACCTTTCAGCGAAAAGTTTTGTGCACATCACTTTAAAGCCAACGCCGCAGCGGCATATGCGAAACGTGAATTTATTTCGCTTCAAACGACAAAATCCCACACATAAATTTCCAGAAATTGTATGCCTAGTAATTTCCTGCTCCGGCCCAACTGCCACTGCAATCCTGATCTTATTACCCCCACCCAACTCTTGGAAATCCCACAGGCTGTCAATAATTTATGCATCGGCATTTTGAGACTCAAAGGTATTTGCCCAATTTATATATATTTTGATTTAGCTTTAGCTTAATGTGTGCTGTGCCCTAATTATTGACATTTGTGTTTGCTGCTGCTGCACAATTTGCTTACTGCTGGCATTTTGGCTACATTTGAATTGGATGGGATTGGATTTGGTTTTTGGCTTCATATTTAGGTGTTAATTACCATCAACGCCTTTTGCTGCCCAAAATTGTTGTGGTAATTGATGGTTGCAATGCTTGAAAATTGACATGTTTCTGAATGCATTAGAGAAACATATGCATTTTGGGTTGTTATAAAATGCCATCATTTTGAAATGAAATACTTTGAAAGCAAATAATTTGCATAGCAGGATGGAAGCTGTGCACAACCAAAGAGCGTATAGATTAGAAAATGCTGATTAATGTTTACCAAAGTGTGATATAATGAAACTTGGAAATTTGATACTAGGAATGCAGTAACAGTATTTAGTCAGCAGGAAACCTGAGTTTTGCATTAAGCAATTAATATTTGCTAGGTATTTTTGGGAGTTTTTTTTAGTTTTGTTAAACTATTATTTATATTCGGTTGTATTTTAGGTGTAGTTCATTCTTTTCAGCTGACTTTGTAAACCTAAAAGCCTTTTTTAAACAGTCCAAGGAGACTCAAATCGTTTGCTCTACTTATGCTACTTAAACTGTCGAAGCTTTACGAGTTAGAGATCCCGATTCTGCATAAGTTTCTGGAGTAAAAGAAAATTAAACAAAGTACAAACTGATGCTTGTAAGCTTTCCAACTCAAGGCGGAGATAAACGATGCCAAAATCAATTGTGTATGAGGCTTCCAGCTATCATATAGTCCCGACACTACACTCAGAGAAAAAAAACAGAATTTCGCATTTGAATAAAAAATCTTCGATGTCAGAAGTTCAATAAGAATGAAATTTCTTGATCCAAGAATGAAATTCTTGATCCAAGAATGAAATTCTTAATCCAAGAATGAAACTCTTGATCCAAGAATGAAATTCTTGACCCAAAAATGAAATTCTTGATCCAAGAATGTAATTCTTGATTCAAAAATGCATTTTTTTTGGGCCGTAATTTGTATCCAAGAGCTTTTATACTTTATCCAAGTACGACTCAGTCTCAATTTCAGCAGAATAGTTTTTAAATCAAGTGCTAAACAAGTACGAGTCATTCTCAATTTCAGCAGAATAGTTTTTAAATCAAGTGCTAAACAAGTACGAGTCATTCTCAATTTCTGCAGAATAGTTTTTAAATCAAGTGCTAAACCTACTCAAGTTCAAGATTGAATGTTCTTTCTAGTATCAAGAGCTCACCAGATTTAAAAGTAAGCTCGTTCTCCTCTTAAATCAAGAGCTTCCAATCATACAACAATTTAAAATCAGTTGTTTTTTCCATTTTGTTTAAATTTATTTCATAGAAAATTAAGTGTTAATCCATGTAGCAAGCTTAAGCCGGCTCGCGGAATACGCAACATCACAAAGCAGCATCTTTGTCCATCTTTCCATGCTATAACTTGTTAGGAATTCCAAGGCAGAATGAATGCAAAAATCGATTGAGCCCTCGGCTCGATAGCTTTCCCACACAGCACTCCTCTCCCTTAAAAATCAAAACTGAAAGAGCGAGCTTAACGCTTTGTTCTCTCAAATGTGCTGGCTCTCTTAGCGGATTTCTTTACCTCACTCCCCTAGCCTATAAACACTATACTGAGTAAGAACGTAGCTCGATTTCAAGAGCGAAATTCTTGAAAATTCTAGAAAGAATATATTTCTTTAAGAGCGTTGAAACGTTCTGCTTTTTTTTCTGGGTGTCGGATTCTAATTTTGAGTACGAATAATCCTATCAATCGCGAGCGCTGGATAGTCGTTTGAGCTATGATGCAGAAATTCGTGTGTGCAGCTTAAGAGGTCTTTGAAATAGAGCCCTCAAAACCTTTTTTAGACTTTCTGCAGATTTGGATGAAAATTCCACTTTTTGTATTCTTAACATTTAATAAAAATGTACAGCCAAAACTGGGGAAATTCCTGGGTTCTGAATTGCTCGAGAGCGAGCCGCGCGCACTGCTTCATTTTTGGCTCAAGCCTAGAGCCGACAGCCGCTGTTCGAGAGATGTCTCACAGCTCGTGAGCCACATCTTCTGTCTCAGAGCTGAAATCCACAGCTCGAGAGCCGTGTGCCACTAACCGGCTCTCGGCTTGTGAGCTACAGCCATCGGCTCTGAGCTGTGAGCTATAGCTCTCAACCTTGGCACCAATTGTAGGGCTAATAAAGAGCTATAAGTTACGCCTGTTGTCAAAACAAAAGTGGCTCAGGAGCCGAAAGCCGTTTGATGGCTCACGGCTCTCGACGTAGGGCCCTCAGCTCAGAGCCAAGAGCAGAGTGCTATGAGCTGGCTCTAGAGAGCTGCGAACAAAGAGCAATTCCGAACCCTGGTAAATTCTTGCAATGAATTATTCCTGTATCATTCCCATCCTATCATCAAATGCAATCTATTTCTCAACTTATTAATAAAAATATAATAAAACAAAAACCACAACATTTTCAATTTGACATCTACTCCACGTCCATTCCGCTTGAAAGTTGGCAACACTTTTGGCTACATTGCAAGTTCTGCTTAAAATTTGGTGAAACGGTCTGCGGGTACGAGGGAAACTACCATAAAGTCAAACGCTAGAAGAGCTTTGGCAATTTGGCGGGCGCGTAAAAAAAAAAGGAGCGCCAAGCTACAAAATATGGAAAAACAATTTGAAAGTTGACAAAGAAAATGCGAGTGAGCCTGGTTGAGCAGTTTGTGCTTTTGTTTTATGAGCGCGCGAGCTAGCAGTGTCCCATGATTGATGGCGCGCTCCACAGAACTACGCTGGCGTCTCGATTCCATGACGTGTGTGTATATGTGTGTGTGCCCCGCGTGCCTCTTTTAGTGGATTTTCAAATTGCTTTTTCACGCTGACAGTTTACGATTTTGTAGTGTGCGCTAGGTTGGGGCAGTGCTGGAGGCAGTTATTCAAATGCAAACGACAGCTGTCAAAATGGGTTTAGCTTAAAAAACTACACTTCATCTCTTTCCACTTTTTTCGTATTTTGCAGATGGGCCCAAATGTCATTGAGTGACTGGAACGGAGCAAAGAACAACAACAACAACAACCACACACTAAAGCCCATGTTCCATTCATATCGCTGGGCAAATGATAAGCAGGCTGAGCGCGGCGGCAGCAGAAGAAGCAGAAGCAGTTGAAATTCTCGCACGTTGAGAGAACAAGTCAAGTCAATGTCGCTGCTGGCAGTTGTTGTCGGGTTATCTACGTTATTGCTGCTGCTCTGTCTGGCAGATGGCCAACACCAACACCAACAACAGCAACATCAACAGCAACAGCAACAGCATCATGGGGATCAGAAGTTTTCATTACCCGCCGTACCGCTACCGCCACCACCGCCATTTTCGGCCACCAAGCACAATTTCGCCCTAAATGCCTTTGCCGGTGAGCAGACGGCGGCGGCAGGCAGTTCAAGCTCCCTCCTCACCGGCACCAGTTCGGGTTGCGGTGGTCTGCACAAGACGCGCTATGGCCACATCCAGACCCCCAACTTTCCCCATCGCTTTGTCACACCCATCGAATGCATTTGGATAATCGATGCCTCCGATTTACCCGCCACCGCCCAAGGCAATGTATCCATAGTTGTTTACCTCACACAATTGTATGTCCTGGGTGGACTTAAGTTCACGGAATACATGTACTACTCGGATGACTTTAAAGTGCCCGCGCATCGTGTATTCAGCCTGACGGAAGATGATGTGACCCAGGTCAGTTGGGTGCAATTCAATAGTCAGTATCTGGAGATACGCTTTACCATGGCCACGCTGGATGGCACACATTTGCGTGCCCTGGATCGTCTGCTGGATGTATATGGTTTCAATATCACCTATGAGGTGCAGCATGAGGTGAAGACGACGCAGTGTAATACGCTGCAGTGCCGATTTCTAGGCGATTGCTATGCTAACAAGGATTATAGGTGAGTTGAAAATCATTTTGAGTATATTAGAATTCAAGATTTTATTACGAAATTCTTTGATTCCAGCGTAATTTTTAGAGTCCCTAAATTATTTATTTCAAGAACAGTTTGAATATGTTTTCAGAAGTCTTCTATCTCAATTTTAGCCACTTTTACACCTTCTATCTCAATTTTAACCACTTTTAGACCCGATTTCTCAATGCCCTGTTAGTCAACTTGAACGGCAGTTTAACCAAATTTGAATGTCTAGATTTAAGTTCCTAAATTCTTCATTTCAAAAACAGTTTGAATATGTTTTCAGAAGTCTTCTATCTTAATTTTAGCCACTAATAGACCATCTATCTCAATTTTAACCACTTTTAGACCCGATTTCTCAATACCTGGTTAGTCAACTTGAACTGCAGTTTAACCAAATTTGAATGTCCAGATTTAAGTTCCTAAATTCTTCATTTCAAAAACAGTTTGAATATGTTTTCAGAAGTCTTCTATCTTAATTTTAGCCACTTATAGACCTTCTACCTTCTATCTCAATATTAACCACTTTTAGTCCCGATTTCTCAATGCCCGGTTATTCAACTTAACCGACAGTTTAGCCAAATTTGAGTGTCTTATGTAGTGTGTGGCCTAACCGGAGGAACAAACTGAACCGCTGCTCATTCACCGGTCCACCTTAACCGCTAGATTAGTTCTAATGAAATAATCGATATTGTTATCGATAAACCAACAACTAAATAATTTGTTAATTAATCAATTTTAGGTCAGAAAATAGCATCCCAAAAATACTTAAATAGTTGACAGATTATGGGCACACTGACACAGCATCAACAGGAATTTATCGATATCTGGGAAATTGTTGTTGAGAAAACCAAATAACTTAACCGCTGGTCATCGCGATCAACAAATTTGACCGGCAGTTGGCTGACCGGATCTCATAAGAAATTGGGCCTAAATTCCCACATTATTGAAAGTGTATGGTCACACTAAAACAGCAGCAGCAGGAATTTATCGATATCGGGGAAGCTGTTGGTGAGAAAACCAAATAACTTAACCGCTGGTCATCTCGAAACAGCAGCAACAGGAATTTATCGATATCGGGGAAACTGTTCTTGAGAAAACCAAACAACTTAACCGCTGGTGATCTCGATCAACAAATTATCAATTAAGGTCAGAATCGAATCGATAGGGGACTGAAGGGTCCACTTAATCTTAAAGATGTGACCATCTGCAATGGAAAGTGCTAACCAAATGGCGGACCAAGGTTAGCATCACAAAAAAACAAGTAAGGACGCTGCAGTCGAGTGCCCCTTCTACAAAATACCTTGCTCATTTGTTTTCATTTAATTGTTTTTGAATTTAAATGTAACTGATTTGTGTAATAGCTTTTAAAAGGTCATCCTAAAATATGGTTTAAATTTGCACCAAAACTTGTTTAAAAGTCACGCCCCTTTCCACAAACCCAAGGACACGGCCACGGACACAGGGTAACAGTAACAACATGGCATTTCCCCAGTGGTGATTGAACCACCTGCGTCCGGAACGCAGCGCATATTTAAGCATGGCCAAAGTTTTTGGCCGCCTTCAGTCGACCTTTTACCAAAACATTCGAGTTCCTCCGCTCCGCTCCAATGCCATTTTTTTTTACGGGTGGGAAATGGCCAATGCTTCGCCACACAAAAATCACTGGCAGCTAACCGTGCAAACTGCTAAATGTTTGCATATCAATCTTTTCTCTCTCACTTTTCATACCAAAATGGTACAAAACTGTGGCGGAGTGGAGAGTTCGAGAGGCTTTCAGCCTAAACCAAGTGGGAGCCATACATTTTGCAACTACCGAATACCCCAGAGTAGAAGGGAACAAAAACCAGTTAACCCCACCCCACCCATCAAACAATGAAAAGGCACTGCCAACACTTTTAAGGGGGAGGTTGGGCGTTAAAATTGTATAGCATTTTTTTGTTTTTTTTTGCATTCGGCAACATTTGATGCACATATCCTGGACCAAAGCCAGGTGCCACAACCGAACACAACGGAACAGAATCTTATGAATAACCTTCGCAATTGAATTTGACATGCACAGGAGGGGCGGCTGCGTGAGTAGGTGGTAGATTGAGACAGGTTCGGGAACCACGACAAGTTCGTGACGGGTTGATTGATTAATGAAAGCTTTGACGCCAGCCAGAAAAGGCCGAAGCAGTTGGGATTATTCCGACAAATATGCACAAAATTCAGTTTCCATGTTGAAGTGGAAAATACACTAAAAAAAAAATAGTTCAAAGTGGAAATCCAAGCATATGAAGCGTGCATAAAGGTGATGCATCACTGAGCTTTAGTTCGTTATAAGGGAAAGGTGCTTGAACTTTAGTATGCACCCATCACCAACCTAACGAATGGTATTGCAACGTTGCACCGATCGGTACGTTTTGTCCGACATTCTCATGTTAAATTTGTTAGGCGAATACTCTACTACAAGGAGTTGGAGGATTCCAACTTCTACCTCTTAAGTTCAGGTCAGTGTTTGTTGAGAAAAACCTTTAGAATTGAACCTCTTGTTATGTTTGATTCTCCCAAATTTTCTTTACTTTTTGCCACAATTTGTATAATTTGTTTGAAATAAGCCTCGAAGGTTTATCGGAACTAAGACGAATTTGGAATACCGCCAGTAGAAGAAGAGGGGCGTAGACGAAGAGAAACGACTTCCATACTGCTTTCTTTTGATCTTCCGTGCAAACAAATTATTAGACATGCACTTTACGTTGAGAACACATGGGCACCACGACGACGACGTCCAAAGCCTTGGACAATGTTGACTAAGCGACGATTTTACTAGTAAGATTCTGCCCAGTCTTCTACTTCGACTGCTTCTTATCCTTGGACCACGAGCTAAAGAACCACGTACTTTAGCATTAAGCATCGGGATGGTGATATCCAATTTGGAAGAATCCAAGCGAATTCACGGTGTTATTGATTCGAGTAGCAGCCTCACAGTTTAGGTTGATCTCTTCGGTATTGAAGCCATGCAGCTGGCAATGATGGCAACCTGAATCCATTCCAAAGTCTTAATTACTTCTGCATGTTGTTAAGAGTCTGGTTCATTCTGAGTGAATCTAATGAAATATTGGAAAGGTAGTAAATTTGTTATTGAAGATGGCAAATTGAATCATTTGAGTTTAGGTCGGACATATTTTTAGTACCAGCCCTTGAAATCAAGGCTGATTGAATACGGATCCGCGTTCTATGGGAAAATAAATCAAAATTTTAAACTAACCTTGAACATTTCAACCAACTCGACACACTTTACAACATCAAAGTGGTTTATTGTCTTCATACAAAGACTCCTCCGAAGGGTTATCAATCATCTATATAAAATATAGTCAATGCCAAAGTAAGTTTCATCTAAATAAAGTTGTTTCTTACCATAAGTCGCTGCGCTCCATACTTAATTTACTTTTCACTTTTAGTTCGCTTCATGATTTACACTTGCTAAGGTCCGTCTTACGTCTACATACCCAAATCCTTTCCAGATCCTCCCTTCTACTTATATTCTACCTGCCTTCTCTTTATACCAAGGCGTGTTTTTCAACACGCCGGCCTTTGTCGCCTGTAAGGGAGTTAATTCTGTTTCTCGCTTGATCCAACAACTTGGTGGTACGGAAGCGGACGTAAAATGCACTTGGGATGTAGTTCCAAATATCAGTTTGCTTTTCGAATTACGTAATCCCAATCGCGTGAAAGCCACCGACTTGGCCACTACCATAAAAAGTTGCTTTGCGAACATTTTGTTTTCTTTTAATTTTTGGGGACTAAAAAATTTGTACATGAGTTTTTTGTATAAAAGATCCACTTTTTATAAAAACAAAAATATTTTGAAAAAATTATGTTGTTTTAACTCCGAAGTCTAAAATTTTACTGAGAAATACACAAATGCTACGCTTGAAAACTGCGAAGTGGAGTGACATTAAAATCACGGCCAGTATTGTTTGAGAAATTGTGTTATTTTGTAGCAAAAAATTGGAAAATATGAAATGCTTAAACAGTTGGCTAGACATTTACATACGTGGAATACTTTTTGTATTTCTGGAATCGCAAAAAAAAACCACCGTTTTGAAATGTAAATTGCTGTGGGGTTTTTATAAGATATTCTACATGATTGTGTATGCTCTTTTGCTTTATATTAAACCGTTTTTCGAAGCACTTTTCCATTCCGATTGAAGCACCTCCAAAACATGAGTCCATCAACAGTTGGCGTCTAATGGCGTAGAGAAAGCTGACCAAGCAGCTTGTGTTTCATGTTAGGGAATAACAAGATCACACTGGGATGTACGGCCAATGACTTGGCCGGTCAAAAAGTAGCTTGTGTGACGCAATGTGTCAAAGCTTTTGAAGAATGACTCGACTTCGGCGGTTGATTGTAAATTTCTCCGAAGACTTTCGTCAAATCAACCTCTCAGAATTGATCAGTTGTAGTTGCCACATCACCCATTCGCCTGAAGAAATAGTCATCCATTTGCTTTGCAGTGCAAACAAATTTTATGGGATTTGGCTCGTCAAAGAACCGCGTTCATCAAAACACTTTTGATCAGATAGTCCAAGTCGAAAGATATGCAAATTTAGACATCGAAAACCTTTTATTGATATTTAAATTTTATACCCAAACTGATTTCCATACTCTTGCAGAGGGTATTTTGAAATTGTCCAGATGTTTGTAAAGCACAAACGGAAACATTTTCGACCACATAAGGTATATATAATATATATATATAATATAATATATCATATAATATAATATATATAATATGTATATTCTTGATCAGCATGACGATCTGAATTAATTTAACCTGGTCCTGTTTCTATGCTATCTCCTCTGTCAGTTTTAAAGCTATCGCGACCAAACTTTGCTCGAAGTTTTCTAGCACAAATACGCTGCACATTTGTCGGAACCGGCCGAATCGGATGACTGTAACATATAGCTGCCATAGGAATGATCGGTCGAAAAACTAGTTCCAGTGAGATAAACTTTTTTGTTTTTAATGCAAACGTCTCCAAACTCCTTAGTTACTAGTTTTAAATGCTTTTTTATGATTCTGCCAAGTTTGGTCCAAATCGGACATCTATATAGTATAGCTGCCATGGAAAAGTAAGGTTAGAAAACTAGTCTTAGTAAGAAAATCTTTGTTGTTTTCAATGAAAACCTCTTTAAAATTGGCATATATTTATTTTAAAAGCTTTCACACAATTCCGTAAAATTTTGTCAAAATCAGGTGACAATAGGTTATAGCTGCCATAGGAATGATCGGTCGAAAAACTAGTTCCAGTGAGAAAAACTTTTTTGTTTTTAATGCAAACGTCTCCAAACGCCATATTTACTAGTTTTCATTGCTGAATCATGATTCCACCAAGTTTGGTCCAAATCGGACATCTATATAGTATAGCTGCCATGGAAAAGTAAGGTTAGAAAACTAGTCTTAGTAAGAAAAACTTGTTTGTATTCAATGTTAACCTTTTTCAAATTGGCATATATGTATTTTATAAGCTTTTCCACAATTCTTCAAAGTTTTGTCAATATCGGCGGACTATAGGTTATAGCTGCCATAGGAATGATCGGTCGAGAAACTAGTTTAAGTGAGAAAAACTTTTATGTTTTCAAAGAAAACGCCTCCAAACTTTGTATTTCTTAGTTTGCTATGCTCTCTCATGATTCCACAAAGTTTGGTCGAAATCAGACATCTATATGGTATAGCTGTCATACAAAAGTAGGGTCAGAAAAGTAGTCTTAGTGAAAAAACTAAAATCTACATTAATCTGGCATCGATGAGCGATCTGCCTTAACTTAAACGAAGGTCAGATGAAATTTTTTCTAGATAAAGGACTAAAATTCCAATTATAATTTCAAGTTTTGTTGCTTGAAACATTTTACTTCTTAACACTCGTAAGTGAACTTAACCGAATCGAACCGTTTTGTTTTGAGGCTTAGGGTTCGGTTCAGCAGTTCCGAAATGCCGAAAGGTTTATGAGTTGGAATAAACGGTTCGGTTCGGATCAAAACCGGTTTGCAGCCCTGAATTAACCTGAACTTGCTTAAACTGTTGCTGATTTGGCTTATTTAAGATTATGTTTAGCAAATTAAAGAGGGATATATTTCTTTACAGGTTTAAAGGAAAAAAGCGGCTTCAAATCCATATTTCACTGCTTTAATATCCACTTAAAAACACACAGTGTCTCATAGTCCTATCTCAACTACTCATTTCAAAGTCTTGTCACTTTGTTTACCTTAACTAAAATCCTCAACTCACTCACCTAAACAACCACCCTTGTCATTCAAAATGCCTTGACGGCACCATCTGCCCCCACCCACCACCCCCCGGCAGCCACCGACCAACTGAAAAAGTTTAAACTCAATTAGCACAACAAACAAAACCCCCAAAGAGACAGTTCTAAATCAAAGAACATTTACAATGCCAGACTAATTATCAAATTTAACGTCAACAAATTGGCAATTAACACGCCAGTACAACCAAATGGGGGAAACAAGTACAATGGAAATGTTCCGAAATGTTCCCAAGCAAATCAATTGCCTACTTTCCCGGGCGGGGCAGCTGGACGAACCGGCGAGGTTAAACCCCGAAGATTTATGTGCTTGACAAAATTTCTTCGAGAGAAAAAAAACTTTTGACAGCCAGCAAAAAGTTGCAACTTTCAAGCGGCCTACTTAGCATAATTAACATTAATTGGATGGCCCAAGGCCGCGTGTATTTGTTTGGCTAATTGAATATTAATACTTATTTATGCCAAAATACGAAGGCGAATTGTGTCTTGGCGGAGCAAAAAGTTTCATCCAAAACGTAACAGCTTTTTGATGGCACTGGTCAGGTTTGCTTTAATATAATTTTACGCCTGCCACGTAGCGTTTTTGTGTAACTTAATTACCAACTGGGAGGCAAATGAGTAGCAGGTTTACTCTACGTGCCATAGATAAACAAACAGAGGAAAGAACACTGAACAGAGCACGTCTTGGCAACAAGAAAGCATTGAAGGAGGGGAGGGTTCAAGTGACTTTTGTTACTTTTCCCGGTTTAGTTTATGCTGAGGAAGACTCATGTGTCTTGTTGTCGCACAACCCCCAAAACAATCTTTTACTCTTCATTCGCGCCAGAGCCACAACATTTCTCATCCTCAGCTCATCGCCTTTTGTTAACTAAATGTGCGAGAAAATGCATAACATTTGAAAATGTTAAATAGAAGATAAGAGCGAGGGGAGCTGCCCCCCCTACTCTCTCTTAACCATAACTTTATGTGGCACACAGTGCGTATACTTGACATTTTTATACTCTGTACCGAAGGTACATAGAGTATTATAAGTTTGTGCAAAAGTATGTAACATCCAGAAGGATGCATCTCCGACCCCATAAAGTATATATATTCTTGATCAGCATCAACAGCCGAGTCGATATAGCCATGTCCGTCTGTCGGTCCGTCTGTCTGTCCGTTTGAACGCACAGATTTGAGAGATGGTAAGAGATAGAGGTTTGACATGTATGCGACATATGCTTCTTATGTCTGCAGGCAGATCAAGTTTATTTTCAATTTTGGCCACGCCCCCTCCCGCCCCCGCAATTTAGAAAAAGCGTCATATCTCCCACAGTTTTGAAGATAGATGGCTTGTTTCTTCGGAACATATTTAGTTATTAAGATAACTTATCGATCCGCCAAAGGAATGAAGAAGATCGGATGAACGGTTTTCGAGTTATGATCAAAATTTTCTTTGATCTTGGTACAGAGTATGTTATAGTCGGGCTTGACCGACATTCTTTCTTGTTTTGTATACCCTTGCAGAGGATATATTGAAATGGTTCAGATGTTTGTAACGCTTAGAAGGAAGCATTTACGACCACATAAAGTATATATGTTCTTGATCAGCATGACGAGCTGAGTTGCTTTAGCCTTGTACGTCTGTTTCTATGATATCTCTTCTGTCAGCTTTAAAGCTATCGCGACCAAACTTTGCACCAAGTCTTCTGGTACAAATACGTTGCACATTTTGTCGTAACCGGCCGTGTCGGATGACTATAACATATAGTTGCCACAGGAACGATCGATCGAAAAACTAGTTTTAGTGAGAAAAACTTTTTTGTTTTCAAGGCAAACGTCTTTAAACTCCGTATCTCCTAGTTTTCAATGCTTTTCCTTAAATCTGCCATATTTGTTCGAAATCGGACATCTTTAAAGTATAGCTGTCATAGAAAGTAAGGTTAGAAAAATAGTCTTTGTAATAAAAACTTGTATGTTTCCAATGTAAACCTCTTTAAAATAAGCATAAATTTATTTTATAAGCTTTTCCATAATTCTTCATAGTTTTGTCAATATCGGATGACTGTAGGTTATAGCTGCGATATAAAAGATCGGTCGAGAAACTAGTTTTAGTGAGAAAAACTTTTTTGTTTTCAAGGCTAACGTCTTTAAACTCCGTATCTCCTAGTTTTCAATGCTTTTCCTTAAATCTGCCATATTTATTCGAAATCGGACATCTATACTATGTCATAGAAAAGTAAGGTTAGAAAAATAGTCTTAGTGGGAAAAACTTTTTTGTTTTCAATGTAAGCCTCATTTAAATTGGCTTAAATTTATTTTATAAGATTTGATTTGAAGATTTAAAGATTTGTCAATATCGGATGACTATAGGTTATAGCTGCCATAGGAAAGATCGGTCGAGAAACTAGTTTTAGTGAGAAAAACTTTTTTGATTTCAAAGAAAACGCCTCCAAACTTTGTATTTCTTAGTTTACTATGCTCTTAGGTCGAAATCGGACATCTATGTATATGGTATAGCTGTCATACAAAAGTAGAGTCAAAAAAGTAGTCTTATTGAAAAAACTTGTTGGTTTTCAGTAGATATGCCCTTTAAATTGGTTAGAAAAATGTGCCGCAAGGATATACCAACTTCAGGCGAGCCAAAGTTAACGTTATTATTTTAAGCAGAAATTTGCAACGCATAGAAATATTAATTTCCGACCCCATGGGTTACGTTAGGTTAGGTTGAGATGGCTAGGGACAATAAACTTGTCCCTTCACTTAGGCCAAGATAGGCCCATTGCGATACCATATATATGCCCTATATAAACCAGAGGGGGTTCCTCCCGATTAAACCATTGTGAAATCAATAAAAATTTTAGTAGAGACGGAATCTCCATCTCAGATAGTTCCGAGAGGTTGAGTAGAAAGGGGCAGCCAAGTGTGTTAAGTCTCCTCCTACTAAGTGCTGGGCAGTGGCTTATAAGATGCGGTTCCGACCCCATAAACTATTTATATTCTTGATCAGGGGGACGAGCTGAGTCGATTGAGCTTTGTCCGTCCGTCCGTCTGTCTGTCTGTCTGTTTCTCCGCGAACTAGTCTTTCAGTTTTAAAGCTATCGAGCTAAAGTTTTGCACAGAGTCTACTTTTTGCTGCATACTACTTATATGTAGGAACTGACCGGATCGGATGACTATATCTCATAGTAACAATCGGTCGAAAAATTAGTTTTAGTATGAAAAACTTTTTTATTTTCATTAGAAACGTCTCCAAACTTTGTAATCGTAGGTTTTCTATGTTTTTTTTATACTTCCACTAAGTTTTATTAAAATCGGACAACTATATGGTATAGCTGCCATACAAAAGATAGGTCTGAAAAAAGTCTTCGCTAGAAAAACTTTTTTGTTTTTAATGGTAGCATCCTGCAATTTTGTATTTGTTTGTTTCACATGCTTTCACATAATTTTACAAAGTTTTGGCCAAATCGGATAGCTCCCATACGAACGATCGGTCGGAAAATGGGGAAAAGAGTAATTATTGAAAATATTTAGGAGATTTATATACTTGCAAGGGTATTAAAACTTCGGCACAGACGAAGTTCGCTTAGCTTTCTCGTTTTTGTTAAGTAACCTTTTTGCTTATTTTCTGCTGCTGCTGTTGCTGACGTGCTTCAAGTGCCCTCACTTGTGTGTGTATGTGTGTGTGTGTGTGTGTACTGTATTTTTAATAAGCGGCTGCAAATTAGAAGCAGAACAATAAATGGGGGAAGAAAAGTCAAAATGTCAACTCTGGAAGTATTCGAAGAGAGTCAAGAGTGTCAGTTGATTAAATTGGGAAGGTTCTGTTTCATTAGCAATTGCACTTTGGCCATAACCACACATCAGCTTGTTTACTTAATGCGCTGTCAAACCAACTCACATATGTTAGCCCAAAAATGCCGACAATCTGTCAATGTCAAATCCCTACAAACTCATAAGCAACTCTGAGTGGAAACAGAAAACAAGCTGCCGCTGCCGCTGCAATTGCAACAACTCGGAAATTAGGCCACATTCAAGCGGCAAATGGTGTGCGCCACATAACGCACCAAGCTGTTGCAAATCGGCGAAAGAGCAAAGGAGGAGGTGGGGCCCCGTTAGCAGTGAATCTGCGTCCGTTTTCAGCTTTAATAACAAAAGGCTTGGCTGCTGCTGCTGCTGCTGCCATTGCAAGTTGTGCAAACAAAACTGGCAGCACCAAATGAGATCAGGTTCAGTGCGAGGGCAAACAAGCCGTCAAGGGGGGGTGGCAGCTGGGCGGGGCAACTGTGTCAGTGTCATTCTCATGCGTGCGTTGCCTGCTCCGTGTATTGTTTGTCTTGTCAAACATTGTCATTTATCGAAAAAGTCGACAAGGACACACACACAGGCTGGCACAGAGGCGGAGCCTTGCATATTGCAATTAAGTTTTGCTTGGATCCCGAAAATTTGTTTGGCCTGTCTGTCGCACATCATCATTCCGTTCAATTAAAAGTTTGCCCTTCGACATTATTTTTTTTTTTTTTTTTTAATTTTCCTGTCTTCTTATGGCATTACCGCACCTGAAGTTTTGCCTCGCAAGTAAAGTTTTTGGCTCTCCTCCTAATTGGCCCCGCTGTTGTTTCTGTGTAACAATTCCATACTTTTGTATAATTTCCGCTTCAAAATTAATTTCTATACACACAAAAGATGAGGCCATTAAAATGCAAATAGAAATATCAACTCGTATTTCCTTTTTTGGCATATTTAACCGCATTTTTATTTTACGACTGGCAAGCGATAAAAGTGGCCGCCGCCGCCAGGCCTACCCCTGTTTTTACCCCCTTTGCACATGAGGCCATCAAATTTAATGGCATTTAATTTGATTGCATTAGGTGAATACACTCAGAAAAAAAAGGCTACCGGCGTTCTAGACCAAACGGAATAGAATTTAAGCCGTTTTGTACTTCTTGAATGTACTTAAATGAAGTACGAAACATTCTAAACTTGAAATATTATTGAAATGAGAACAAATCTTCTCAAGACTCAAGAACATTTTGTACTCACAGCAATATGAAAGATCCTAGAAAAGCGAGTTCTTAGTTCAAGTACAAAATATGTTAGATTGAGTACAAAATAGACTCATTATCCTGGCTCCACAAAGTGCGCAACAGAAAATATAAATTATTTTTAAGCGAGTCTGTTCTTAAAATTCCCAACTGGCTTTAGCACTTTTGTAATGAGCTACAGTAGCTCTAACTTGCTCTTTGGTTATGGGTTTTGGATATTTCTTTGGTTTAATACAGAGACCTCGTTCAAGAACAAAGTGGGAATAGCTTCTGTATGGGCTCAAACCAAGAACACTTTGTACTTGTTTGAAAAACTCTTATATTTTTTCTAGAATGTTTTTGGGCCGGCAATAGAAATTACTCACTTTAAGAACGAATGTTTTGTACTTATTTTAAGACATAATCGGGCTTGACTTAAGACCATTATAAGCTAAAAGTACACAGAAAAAAAAGATCACGATATTTAGTATTAATCGGGAATTTTTCAGTATCGAATCGGCCTTCATCTGAAGAATACCCAGTTGATATGATCGAAAATATCACTCGTACATTTCGAACATATCAATGTGAAATGTTTCAGATCAACAATCTGATATTTGTTAATATCCCTGATCTATTTTTATAGTATTAATATTTTTATAATATCAAAGGGGTATTATTGTATAATGTATTATTATGTACCAAAGCTATATTTGTATAGTACCCATTGGACATGGTTCAAATGTCAAAGATATATTAGAATGAAAATTAGTGACTTTAGTTGGCTCCAGGTCCCGAAAAGTTGCGTTTGTTCACAACTGGAAACAACTTATGCATTTATATACACCAAAAAGAGCTGGTTGCCTTTATAGTACTGTTTCATGAATCTCCCGATTCAACTTTCAGTAGGCATTTCGCTAATGGCTGTCGCTGTTTGAGTGTCTCTCCATGCGCTCACCGCTTTAAGCAGTTGGGAACTGCAATCAGCAATGGAAGCAAAAATAGACAAATCGGAAGAATATTCGCTGTCTCGCTTGCTGCGGCAGAGCCATGTACATTGTTTTTGCCTTTTTCGAACTAGACTATAGCTGTCGCTCTTTGTTTTAAGAAACTCTGTTTGTCTCTTTCTGCCCTCAGATTTTCGATGTCTACTTTGATCTAAAATCACGTCACTGGGGTATTTTTCATATCACTGTGAGAATTTCGCTTATTAATATAATATTTTTAGTATCAATGCAATACTACAGCATCATATTGATATTAAATAGTAACTCTTGGATCTTTAAAAATTGATATTTTTGAAATTATATTGGAAGATCAGCTCGATATTTGATCTTATTTTTTTCTGTGTATGATTAAAAATATTTTAATAATTCAAAACATACTTAAAATATCCCAAAACAATCTAAAATTAATTTTTCAATATTTCGAGATTGAAAAATCGTACTTAATACAAGAGTTTCGTACTTAAATCAAGTATTTTCGTACTTAACGTACTATTGACACCGTTTGTACTAAATGGAAGTACAAAGTTTTTGGTTTTTTTTTTTCTGAGTGTAGGTAGGAAGAAAAAAAGAGCCAAAATAGCTGGCAACGTTTTCTGGTTCTCCTTTTTATTTGTTTGTTGCACGCGTACTTCCATCTAACAAAAACCAATTTGCTGTAATTTGTTGGCAATTTTTTGTTGTTTTTTTTTTTGATTATTTGTTGCATTGTTTGCTCAGCTCAGCACCTGGTTTTAAATTGAATTAAATAATTTAATGATTCCGTTCCGTGTTGACGTTTTATGCGGTTGACAATTTTTTTTTGGTCTGCGAATGCCATCAAAAGTTGATTAACCAAAAGCGAAAGCCAATATCACGGCAAGTCTCTTCCAATCAACTTCAAACTCAAATCCAATTCTCGGTATCACCGAAATAGCTTTCGTTTGAGTTTAATCCTCTAAATCCCTGCACCGCCTTTTTGAAACCGTCGACTAAATATGCAATAAAATCGAGCCAAATTCGGGTTTTTTTTTTTTAAAGAAACAGTCTGTCTCACTGCAAATAAAATGTGCCAGCATGTGATTGGCTTTGCCTTGCTTCAGTTCAATCTACAACAAATTGAACTCATTTTTTTTTTGTAATCAGACCAAATAAATATATTATTTTAAAGCTTAACCTTGACCTAATAGAGATAACTTAAGCAATACAGTGTGGTTAAACATAGCAGAGTAGAAAATTTAGTTGACTAAACATACTATACTTTCAATAATATCCAATCATTAGATTCCTTAAGTGATTTTGGAACTTACAGATAGAAATTGTCATATTTTTTATCTCCCTCGTCGAAGAAAGCACTTGGCGATAGTTCAATGGCAGAGTATGAAGATAGTTTGGCGACTTACACAAGCAAAAAAACATTGGGCATCGCATTTTTATCAAATAATGGATAAGTGACATGTGTTACCTCAAAAACTTGCCTTGAAGGAAAGAATGCCATTCTTAAAATTGCAACATCCAGCTGCGTTGCATGACGGAACTCAAGCTCATCTAGAAGCTTAAAGTATCACAAGACCCGCAAAAAACACAAAAACAAGATTAATATTATTTTAAGGTTCACATTTTCTTCTTATTTTAACAAATACTCTATAACGCACAAACACGCAGAAGGTTAGTTTTTACTCCACAGAAGACGAGAACTTGATGTTAACAACAACAACAACAGCACACATTAATGAAATATGTTGAACATTATCAAAAAACGTACCCATTTATACATTCTGCATATCCTGGCCTTCAGTATTCAATATTTGCACAGAGAAAAAAAATGTATTTATTTAATTTATTAGGCATTATTTTACATATAATTTTTTTTTTATCATTTTCATGCTAGAAAATATCAAATTTAAGCAAAATAATATCATTCTGATATTGAATATTACAGTTTTTAGTAATTAATATCATTATTATATTCCATTAATATACTATTGATCAGAAAATTCATCAAATTAATATGAACAAGAAAGAAAGTCGGTCAAGCCCGACTATAACATACTCTGTACCAAGAAAATTTGTCTTTTGATCATAACTCGAAAACCGTTCATCCGATCTTCTTCATTCCTTTGGCGGATCGATAAGTTATCCTAATAACTAAATATGTCCAGAAGAAACAAGCCATCTATCTTGAAAACTGTGGGAGATATGACGTTTTTTTCTAAATTGCTGGGGCGGCAGGGGGCGTGGCCAAAATTGAAAATAAACTTGATCTGCCTGCAGACATAAGAAGCATATGTCCCATACATGTCAAACCTCTATCCTACCATCTCTGAGATCTGTGCGTTCATACGGACAGACAGACGGACGGACGGACAGACAGACATGGCTATATCGACTCGGCTGTTGATGCTGATCAAGAATATATATACTTTATGGGGTCGGAGATGCTTCCTTCTGGATGTTACATACTTTTGCACAAACTTATAATACTCTATGTACCTACAGTACAGAGTATAAAAATACTCTACTCTATGGGAGCTATATTATATAATCATTCGATTTGGCCAAAAATTTGTAAAATTATGTGAAAGCATGTGAAACAAACAAATACCAAATTGCAGGATGCTACTATTAAAAACAAAAAAGTTTTTCTAACTAAGACTGTTTTTCAGACCTATCTTTTGTATGGCAGCTATACCATATAGTTGTCCGATTTGAATAAAACTTGGTAGAATTATACTTAAACATAAACAACCTACGATTACAAAGTTTGGAGACGTTTCCATTGAAAAGAAAAATGTTTTTCTCACTAAAAGTAGTTTTCCGAGCGATTGTTCCAATGGGAGCTATGAGATATAATCATCCGATCCGGTCGGTTTCGACATATTAGTAATGTGCAGCAAAAAGAAGACTCTGTGCAAAATTTCAGCTCGATAGCTTTAAAACTGAGAGACTAGTTTGCGTAGAAACAGACAGACAGATGGACGAACAAAGCTCAAACGACTCCGCTAGTCACCCTGATCAAGAATATATATTATATATAGTTAATGGGGTTGGAAATGAATATTTCTATGCTTTGCAAACTTCTGGGAAAAATTATAATACCCTTTGCAAGGGTATAAATATAACATTGAGTACTAGATCATATCATTTTTTTTTTCTGTGTGCAATAATTTTAAATAAATTTTTGCATGAAGGTAGACTTATGCTGCACGCAGATCAAGTTTGTTTCAGATTTGGAAAAATCCACCCCGTCCCCCTTTTATCCCCCAAAAACCAAGACCTCTAGCCATCATAGACGTAAAAAACCGTCAGATCCACAATTTTTACAATTAGAGCCTCGTGGTTTAGTATACATCCAGCTAGGCCCAATATCTATCTATTCTGAAAAGTACAATCAGATCGGGTAAAAAACACCGGAGTTATAAGCGAAACAGTTGAGCTGATAAGAGCACCCCCCCAGTAGTTGGTCAGGACTAAAAAAAAGTGTTGCCTACATTTGGGATGATAATTTTGTTACATTCATCTTCAAAAATTCAACAACAAATAAATGAAAACAAATGAACAGGGTATTTCGTGGTCGGGAAACTCGACTGCAGCGCCCTTTCTTGCTTTTTCCCGTATTTAGATGATGTGCAAATAGTTTACACCAATTTGCTCACAACAATCACTTAACTCAACAGCTGACTTTTATAATTGATAAGAATTTCAGGGCTACCAAACCATCGAAAATATTATTCAAATATTTGTATATAGACTATGTAGTTCAAATGTGTATTTTCAAAACAAATAATTTTGTTTTCATGAAATTTTGGACTTTATGCCATTTATTTCGCGATACTGACCACAGTGCAGTGAGGAGAATTTGCTGTAATAATGGAAACAACAACACAATTTTCATGTAACTTTAAAAATTGACCCAAATAAACAATCATCGGCAACTGTATCCAAAATTGTCTTAAAATCAATCAAACGCTGTGCAATCTTGGAAACGGATATCAACTTTGCAACATTTCTGCAATACTTATTATGATATTGAGTTCAGGTGGTGAAAAACATAGCATTTATTAATCAAATCAACGCGGAGTTTGAAGCAAAGTTTGAAACAAATGCTTAAATATGGGCAACACTACGTAGGAGTGATTCATAAATCTATTTACAGCCTGCTTGCGCCATTTAAAACTCAATTTTGTTTACTTTTGTTACCATTTATCAAAAAAGCAGTACGATGATCTGACAAATGCATCAACAGCGCTTTGAATACCTTCAATTATATGCCACATTAGTAAAAACGTACCCTTTGTATCTATATCTCTCCTTCGCCCTTTCCACCGGGCCACTGTTTTGCTGGCTAATAAACTTTGTAATAAAATATTCAAAATGTTTTTGGCTTGGCCACTGGAACTTTAGTGCAAGTGCCGCAACAAACAATAAGCCATAAACAATTCGCCCATCCAGTTGGACGTCCGTACTTTCGGTTTTGGTTTTAATTTCCATTTGTTGTACTTTTTTTTTTATACAAAAGTTTTCCCTGCATTTATTTGTTGTAAGAGAGTATTGTCTGCGAAAGACCGTTGGTTCATCAATTTGCTGGCCAGTGGAAATCTGTTGCACTTCACCGCAAAGGCAAAAATGAAAGAGAAAAAATACTCACAAAAAGGAAGAACTCAACGCAGCAGCAACCAATTTATGCTTAAATATTTTTATGGTTTTTAAACCATTTGGGTCTTTGGTTGGTTGAAGTTGCCCGCCTGCTTCTGTGCTGTTTTTGTTTGAAGGGGTTTCAGCGCGTGACTGTGTTTTCATTAAGAAATGTTTAATTGAAAAACTTTTTCGCTTTGAGGCGCACCAAAAAAAGGGTTGAATTCGTTTTTCTTTTTTTTGTATTTTTATTGAACTGATGTGGGAAGTCTGTCTGGCATTCGGTTTTAATGTGTTAACAGCAAGTTGATTTGCATAAAGTGGGCCTTAAGTGTGTTTCATTTCAACTGCGACAGTGCTTTACATTATTCGCACTACTGCTTAAATTAACAGAGTTTTCTCAAACAGCCGAAAATTGATGCAGAACTAAAACTCAAGACCCAAACATCCGCATTTCATAATTTTATGCAACCATTTAAGATACTTTTGTGTATGTGACTCTCTATGCGCAACGAACTGGCCGCTTTTCATATTTTGCTGCCATGCACTTTGGCTTTTTGTCAAAAATTTCAGCACCAAATGTCAGCTAACCCTTTGGGAGAGCTCGTTCGCCCCAACCTCTGATTTCGATTTGCAGTCTGTTCCCAATTTTCAGATCAAAGTTTCTTCTATTGAGCGAGAATGTTGGCGACTGTTATGACATGTTCATGGCCTGCCACATGTGTCTAAGTGTGTGTGCCTGTGTGTGTGAAAATTATTCCCTTTTTATTTTTTGGTCCTTTGTTCCATTCCGAAGCGCAGCCAAGCATCTTACTGTGTCTGTTGCTAGCAGATTTCAAGTAGATGTTCATAAAATTGTTGCAGATTTTTGGCAAGGGATTTTAATTGTTCAGCATTTGAAATCTTAATGCATTTAAAAAATGCCCAAAAGTTTATTGGGGAGGGTAAAAACCAAAACCTTGCACCTGTCGCTTGCGCATTGCATTTAATTTTTTATATAAAACAAAAGGCCGGCAGCAGCAATTGCAAATAAAACAAAAAATAAAAAAAAAAATAATCAAATTTGATACGCCAGAACTTCAGAGGCGCGCACATGTCGCCAAAAAATATACAGAAAATATGCAAAAAAACAAAAAAAATCGAAGAAAAAAAAATTGAACAGCGACCAAAAAACAGCTGCAGGTGATTTTCAACGAATCGTAAAAAATGCACATCCGCATAACTGTTCCAGGGACATGCTTCAGACCTTGGTTAGATAGCGAAAAACTACAAATTTTGCTGAGAGGGGGAAATTTTTTTTTAGTTTTTATTTGTTATTTGCATATTTTTTTTTCTGGATGTCCACATACAACACTATTTGCACAGTTTGTGAAAACCTTACAGACATTAAAACAGACTCGGGCTTAAGTTTAGTAAACACCTAAATAAATATGGAGAATTTATCAATATTATCAAGAAAGTACGATATGTCAGTGATGGGCTAAGATTAACTATTTTTGATGAAAGTAAACATTTTTGAACTCGTATTTCATGATGCAAGAGCTTTATTACTAGATGCATATAAGAAAACTTCTACCATTCAGTAGAATTCATATATCAATAACATATATATATATCAAGTTCTGTTGCCCATTCTTAGATTAGGAGCTTGAAGTACTTAAATACCAGATGGTTCATTTTTGATCCCTCATTTCTAGATCCAAGAGCTTCTTTACATGATCCCCGTAAAGAAACTTCTCAAGTTCGTGTAGAATTCATTATATAAGAGCTTTTTAGATTCAAAACTTCCTTGGAGCATTCCTAGATTAAGAGCTTAACGGACTTGAATACTATGATTCCTCGTGCTTGATTCCTCGTTTCTTGATCTAAGAGCTTCATTACTTGAAAGATTAAAAGCTTAACTCACTGAAATACCAGATGGTTAATTTTTATTAATCTCACATTTCTTAATCGAAGAGCTCAATTACTTGATACATGTAAGAAAACATCTTCCATTAAGTAGAATACATATTTCAAGTGCTTTTCTGTTTCAAAACTTCTTTTGACCATTCCTAGATTAAGAATTTAACGTACTTACATACCAGATGGTTCATTTTTGAACCCTCATTTCCTAGATCCAAGAGCTTCACTACTTGATTCCATGATAAGAAAACTGGTCAAGTTAGATGTAGCAATTCATTAGTTAAGAGCTATATCAGATTCGAAACGTTCTTTTGACCGTTCTTATACTAAGAGCTTAACGTACTAAATATCAACATTCTTAATTTTCCATAATTTTCTGATTCAGAACTTCTCTCAATCATTCTTAGATTAAGAGCTTAAAGTTAAGTAAAGAGCTTTTCAGATTCGAAACTTCTTTTGACCATTCCTAGATTAAGAGCTTAACGTACTTAAATACCAGATTTTCATTTTAAAACCCTAATTTCTTAGTTCAAGAGCTTTATTACATGAGCCATGTAAGAAAACTTCTCAAGTAAAGAAGAATTCATGAATAAAGAGTGTTTCAGATTCGAAACTTCTTTTGATCATTCTTAGATTAAGAGCTTAACGTACTTAAATGCAGGATTGTTAATTTTTAATACCTCATTTCTAGATCCAAGAGCTTCATTACTTGAACCATGTAAGAATACTTCTCAAGTAAAGCAGAATTAATTAATTAAAGAGCTTTTCAATTTCAGAACTTCTTCTGACCATTCTTAGATTAAGAGCTTAACGTACTTAAATGCCAGCTTGTTGATATTTGATCCCTCATTTCTAGTTCCAAGAGCTTCATTACATGAGCCATATAAGTAAACTTCTCAAGGTGGTGTAGAATTCATTAATCAAGAGCTTTTTTGATTCAAAACTTATTTGCAACCATTCTTAGATTAAGAGCTTAACGTACTTAAATACCAGATGGTTCATTCTAAAATCAAGTGGTTCAAGTTAAGATCATTCAATCTTCGAATGGATTTTTTTTGCAAGATCGTTCGTACTCTATTTGTTCCATAAAGAAGTAAGTTCGGACTGAACGGAAGTTTCCATTTGTGTTACCAAATCCACCCCCACAAATCGGCAAAAGTGGTGGAAAAGTTTGTCTGTAAAAAAATCTTTTAAAGAAGCTGAAAATTCTTCGTGAAAAAATCTATTTTTAATTTTATTTACTAAAAATTCGGTTTGTAAGAACAGAACAGGGGAAACTTCGGGAAAATTCTGCATGCCAGAAACGACTTTTAATTCGTTTTTCTATAAACTCGAGTTTTAAGATAGTTTTGCAAAATAATTTGAGATTTCATTAAACAATTTATTGTTTAGTTTCGAAAAACAATCCCAAACAAATATGTGTTTTTAAAGGTTTAATTAATGATATTAGTGTAAAGTATTTCAGCACCAAATTAAGATGAGATTTCCAGACAGTAAAGTTAAATAGAATACTGCAACACTGTGTGGTCACTTAGTCGTCCTGCTAACCAACTTAAATCACAGATTTTAGAGCAATTTTTGCAGTTATTTTGCCAAACGTTTCCGTCACAGAAGGCACAACAAGCAACTGCCAAGGACGAAGGACGAAGAAAACGTTGACAAAAGCGCAGATGTCTGAACACAGAGGCAATTAATTTTCGCAAAACAATGGCACAATTATATATATATATATATATATACACATTGTGTGCGTGTAAAGCAAGGGCTTTAGTGGGTCAATAACTGAGCATTCATCTATGATAAATGACCCCCAAAAGCTGGGCTTGAGAATTGACTGTGACTAAAGTTCAAATTTGATTTAAAACAATGCCAACTTATTACTTACACTTGATGCCGTAGAAATGTATGTCTTGTCCAAAACCAAATTCGCATAAAAGTCCAAATGAAAGTTGTCTAAAAACAAAAAAAACAAAAAAACAAAAGTTTGCTTGTCGCTCTTTGATTTTGTTTTTTTTTTGTCGCACCCCTGGGCACGTTTTGAGTTTTTGTTCGTTGAAGTTGCCATTGCCAGGCACGAAAGTTTTGCCCGTTTGACTTCTTTTATTGCTTGCGGCATACTTGTTGTATACTTAACCTGCCCTAAATATATATATATATAGAATATAAAGAAATAGATAAGTACACAATACGGCACAGCATATGGTGCTAAAAGCAAATCAATTTTGTTTTATTTAAGCAAAAAGTTGGACAAAGCACTTAAAATATTAATAGAAAAACATTAAGTGGCAATTTGTTAATAAGAGTTGAGAAACTTTTGATGACAACTAAATGAAATGGATGAGCAAGAGGAGGAAACATGAACTCAAATAGGGAGGCATAGGCTGAAATCGTACAATAAATACAGTAAGAAAACTTACTACAGAAAAATGTTATAAATATATTGGAGAACTTGAAATTAAAGTTCTTGGAAAAAATGAACAAAAAGGTCTTTTTAATAAAAAACTGGTCCATCTGCATTTCTAAGTGTGCTCCATGAAAGCCATTTGCTTACATGGAAAAATATTATCCGCTGACTTCCACACTTCAAAAAGTTTTCCCCGCCTGCGAACTTTTTCACATAGAATTTAATTTATTTACCAATTTAATTCGGAGTTTCTAAATTTATATAAATTTATCGCAAGGCTATTAAATCATATTAAATCTTTGCGTATTGCTATCAACGTAAACAGATTTTTCTAAAAATTAATTTCTGTTGACATGTGTCAGCGACGCCATGGAAAACAAACAACAACAACAACAACAACAACAACAAAAACACATAACCCACAACAACATTTGTGATTGCAGTTGAAAAACGAGCGACAGGAGCTAAATGAATGGCAAAGGATGCGCCATTATTTCCAACAAATTGTTGCGACCCTTTTTATCAACCCAATCCACAAAACAAAACCCAATTAAATTGTCAAAAAAAAAATTGTGCAAGCATGAATTAATTTCAGCGATTTTAAATGCATGTAATTTTACAGTTGAGCATGACATTTGAAATTGATTTGACAGAAGGAGTTAATTAACAGAGGCATAGAGGGAAGATGAGTGAACAACACCCACAGAAATGGGAATTTGTTCAATATTTCATTTACTGCCTTTGCTTGTAGAAGTAGAAGTTGATAAAGTTCATTAATGCATTGATTAGGCATAACAAACTTTTGATCTATAAGAGACTCTTGGCTTTGATGACACCTTAAAAAAGCACATCCCTAAGCTTGAAAACAATGGCCACATTCAGCAGAAAAGTTAGATTTTCGATTGAAGATGATTCTTGACTGAATGCCACTGATTTTTAGGCACAGGATATTTTCTGGTTATAGTCAAATTCGGCCAGAATACAATACTTGTACAATTTGGGTATTCACGACCCCCCGTTAAGCTGTGGAGTTGTTGGATTAAAGGGAATTTGCAAATCTGAAGCTCAGCCTAGAACGTATTTTCAATGTAGGGCTAATAAAAAATATAAATAATCGAGATAAGCAATAGATTTCAATAGATTTTTGAACATATTAACATGCAAAACGTAAGCTCCAAAGCAAACAATAATATAAAACATGAAAAATCTAATGCAAAATAAAATAAAATAAATTCAGTTTTATTAAGCATCCGCCACGTGGGACCATATGGCGGTATACATCGTTTTTATATCCGTTACTCGAAGAGTAAATATTGTATACTTAATAAGGCTTGCAAATATAAAATATGTAACAGGCAGCTGGAAGCATCTCCGACCACATAAAGTATATATACTCGATCCGTATCAATGGTCGAGTCGATATAGCCATGTGCGTATATCCGTCTGACAGTATCGGACACCTAGATGAGCTCAGAGACACCCAATTTTAAGTGTAGACTAGTATTGCCTGCACGCAGATCAAGTTTGTTTTAAATTTTTGCCACGCCCCCTCCCGCACCGCGCAATAAAAAAAAGTTGAATATCTCCCACATTTTGGAAGATATCGAGCTCAGATTATTGCAGTGAATGCTGGCTAATATCTACAATCCCTTCTTTCGTTTTTCATAAAGATCGGATAATAAATGGCATAGTTCAAAAAATGTTGCATACTTATCGGATCCGCATGAGGTTATTCAACACTAATTGCCCTGAGTAACGGGTATTTTGCAGGGCCGACTTTAACTTACGCTCTCGTTTCTGTATATTCCTGCAGAGGATATATTAAAGTTGTCCAACCACATAAAGTATATATATTCTTGATCAGCATGGCGAGCTGAGTTGATTTAGCCTTGTCCGTGTGTCCGTCCGTTTGTTTCTATGCTATCTCCTCCGCCAGTTCTAAAGCTATCGTCACCAAACTTTGCACGAAGTCTTCTGGTACAAATACGTTGCACATTTGTCGAAACCGGCCAGATCGGATGACTATAACATATAGCTGCCATATGAACGATCGGTCGAAAAAGTAGTTCTAGTGAGAAAAACTTTTTTGCTTTTAATGCAAACGTTTCGAAACTCCGTATTTACTAATTTTCTATGCTTCTTTATGATTCTGTCAAGTTTGGTTGAAATCTGACGTCTATATAGTAAAGCTGCCATACAAGAGTTAGTTTAAAAAATAGTTTTAGTAGGAAAAACTTTTTTGTTTTCAATGTTAACCTCCTTAAAATTGGCTTTTATTTATTTTATTAGCTTTCACACAATTCTTCAAAAATTTGTCAAAGTCGGATGACTATAGGCTATACCTGTCATAGGAATTATCCGTCGACAAACTAGTTTTAGTGAGAAAAAATTTTTTGTTTTCAAAGAAAAGGCCTCCAAACTTTGTCTTAATTAGTTTGCCATGCTTTCCCATGATTCCAATAAGTTTGGTCTCAATCGGACATCTATATAGTATAGCTGTCATAGAAAAGTTGAGTCAGAAAAATAGTCTTAGTGCGAAAAACTTGATTGTTTTGCAGTGGAAATGTCTTTCAAATTGGTTAGAAAAACGAGCTGCAGGGTTATCTTTCTTCTATTTTTATATGTAAATCAGTGGTGGGCACCGAAATCAAAAAGGGCGGAAGTTTTTCAGCAGCACAGATCAGGCTCAATCGAGCCATCGATAGCCAGTCTCTAATGTAAGTAAGAAGCGCTTCAATACAATCTATAATCTATATTGTAGAATGAAGACAACCGCAAAAGTGCAATCAGTGGTTGTACTAGCAACCGAGAGCGACAAAGATACGGAGTCTGACCTGACCTGAATCAACCATAATGGAGTGATTTAGGTTCAGGGCAACTAGATTTGTTAAATCCATTGTGACAGAACTATTGATGACTGCAAGCAAAAATCAGTATGCATATGAAGAAACAATGCTTCTTGAAAGAGTTTTTTTTACAGGTTAAAAGTGTTTCTAATGATATGAAGTATTATGTTGAAAGTAATTCCTAAATAGCTACCAACTTCGATTGGTGGTGGTGACCAGGGAGACGGAACAATAAATTCAGTTCTTGGTTGGGGGAGAAAATGAAAAATGGTTCTGCTTTAGGGCAGGTTCTCCCACTCGATACGGCTTGACGTCGTATAAGATGTCGAATGTCGTTTGAGGTATTTCTATTAGATATAGCTATGAACCAGAAAATTGATCATATTCTCAAATTCACATGTTACAAGGCGCAGAATTAGTAAATTTAGGAATTGATAAGTGGTTAAGCTCATCAGACAATCAATTTAAATACTACTAATCAAATCAATACTTACCGCATACTCTTGTGCAAAGTGTCCTTGATATTTCACTCTGCAAAATATTATACCCAATAAGCAGCCACAATTTTCCTGATTGGACCCTTGCTTGGTTCACCTTTTAAATAAGGCATTTTGCATTTCCTTTCACACTCAAGAGTCAAGTCAAAATGTGAGTGCAAACCCTTTTGCCTGTCGACAAAAAATCAGCCGACTTCTTTTAATATAATTTTATGGGCACACTTTTGCGTTTTCCCCACGCCCTGCTGCTCCACCCTCGACTCAATAGCGCCCGGGGCCACTTTTTACCGTGTCAACTTTAATGAACAAGGCTGTTATATGGCGGGGGAAAGGAAGCAGAGCGGTGGTGGGCCTGTTTAAAGGACTCGGCCTCTTCTTTTTAATTGAACTTAATAAGTGTGCAAAGCTTTTTCAAGGCCTTCTTGGCACATTTTTCTTCATTCACCGCAGCTCTGACGTGTCCTTGGACTCCTCTTGCTTGGCAGACTTATTTAAATTATTGCTCGGGGGCTTTAAGTGTTTGACCTTTAACCTAATGATGTTGCCCGTTGCCTATCGGAATAACAAAAAATGTTGGCTAAGTCACGTACCAGAGAAAAGAAAAGTTACATATCTCTCTATAAAAAAAAAAAAAAAAAACAAAAATTAACTAATAAAACTTTTATGCGTCAGAAACAGAAAAAACCGCAATCTGAGAGATAAGTAAATGTGAATGCTGCGCCAAGCGGCTGGCTGCCCTGACAGCATGTCTGGGTCAACTTAACAGCTTCAAAAGAATAGCCAAACAATTTGCTGAAATACATTTTCTCATAACTTTCCCCCTTTCGCATGTCTTCTTTTGCAGTTCGTACGGTTGCGCCTGTTTTCCCGGCTTCAGTGGCAGCGACTGTGGCCATGGTCCTTTGTGCCAGGATGCGCACACAAATGTATGCCAAAACGGAGGCACTTGCAAGTGAGTACAGTCTACACAAAGCATTCAATTATAGTGCATTGTTTTTGTTTTTTTTTTTTTGGCATTTACAGTTACAATTAATGTAGTTTTCCATTAGACTTGCCCTGATCCTTGCGATGCGGTTGATTGGTGGTGATGCGTAGGGGTACCAGGGGATCGGGCAGTGTCTTTAAAGCTTCCAAAAATGAACCATTGCCGATTTTGCAATCAATATTTGGTTTTGTTGTGGCATTCTCGGACAGATTCGAGGGAGGAGCCTGTGTAATTAAGTTTGTATTAGAGGATTTTTTTAGTTCTCAAGAAAATCACGAATATAATTTTAACAAAATTCCATATATTTTACCCCATATATATATTAAGATTGTGCAGAAAAGACACCATCTCTAAGACTATCAAGTATATATATATTCTTGATCAGCATTGATAACCCACTATATAGAATAGTCATGTTCGTCTGTCGGTTTGTCTGTATGAATAAACAGTTCTCAAAGATAGAGCAAGTTTATTTTAAATTTTTGCCACGCCCCTTCCCGCCCCCGTCATATACAGCACACTTTTCTAGATGGAAAGTTCGTACCATTTGAAAAAATATAGTAATTATGATTATTGATCGATCCGCCAAAGTATTCGTTAGTATCGGATAAACGAGAGTCAAGTTATGAGCAAAAGAATGTTCGAAGCAAGGCTTCTTATAGCAACGAGAGTCATACCAAATATACACTTTCGTTGGAGTATTTAATAGTCGGTCTTGACCGACTTTCTTTATTTGTTTTTACGATTAGTTAATTAAATTTTTCGAATAAATTTTCTTTTAAACAAAAGAGCGATTACTTACATTTCTTTTTCCACTCAAATGTCTCCCAAGTGAACTCTTAATGATATGAGGAATGTATGTCTTTGACTTGGACTTGTTGTTTAAAGGATAAGTCTTCTGTACATTTTGATTGAAGTGGCCGGTAAAGATGACATCTGTTTCCGTAGGACTGCCTGCTTTAGCATCCTGCAAATATATAATATAAATATATTATAAGCTATTATTTCAACTACAGATGAGCTGGGAAGCTGTCTTCTGCTTTCGTGTTTCGAATAGAAATATGTCAAAGAAAAAGTATTTCTGATTTCTTTATGCTGATCGTATGAATACCACAGATTTGATACAACTATTGCTTGTTCGATTTGTAATAGTGATTGAAGATTGGGAAGCTAGGCAATTATGTTTATCTCTGAACGGATGACACAGAGAATGATCTCTAGCAAAAGCCAGTGGAAGAAGAGTATAAGCCTAAGCCCTCTACTGGAACTTGCCTACGGAATCAACTAATTATGCAAAACCAATTAAGAATGCAAAGGAAAAAGGGAATCCATGATACAACGATAGAGGCAGGGTACTTGCAGTGTGTGCCCTCAGTAAATTACTTAAAACGTTCGGAGTTTCGAGTACACGTGAAGCTTGAGAACAAAAAAATCCGAATTCGGGATTATAAACGGGGTGATCCTGGGGCATGCATGAAGTGATCCTGTTTTTCGGGATCAAACAAAAAAAAGTGGAAGTAAAATCAATCTTTTTCCGGTATCAGCTCAAGAATATCCGGTATCAACCCGTTTTAAATCCCGTTTCGGATTGATTTTTTTCTTGAGTGTACTTAATACCCACTTCGTCTCTTACCAACTTAGTCAGTTGACGCATTTGTTGCAATTGCTCCTCCTTCATCTGCAATTTAACTCTCAGCTGAGTCACTTGATTGGTATGAAAATTGGCCATATCCTCCTGACGACGCAGATGGGAAACGCGCAAAAGCTTGCGTCGCACTTTGGCCACGTTTAGAGCCTGTTCTTGACTTAGCAACAGCTTCTCCCGATTGTCAGCTCTCTGTTTGAGTTCCTCGTTTTCAAGTCGCTCGTGACTCAGTTGGATCATCAGTTGATTCATGAATTTCGAATGATGCTGAAGTTTTATGTCCATGTTTCGGGCATCTTTTTCTTGTTGATGTTGGACACTGAGAAGTGCCGATTTGTCGGTAAGCAATCGTTCGACGGAGTTGTTTAAGGCAACAATGCCTTGATAAAGCCGTTTCAGGTACTGCTCCATCAGGGGTATTTGTTGACTTCGCTTAAGCAAGATGAGTTTCAAGGTTTTGGTGTCCAAATTGATCTCAGTATTCGCTAAAGTGGAGCACTTGTCCTCTTGATGAAGTTGAGCCACCTTAAGTTGATGCAGATTTTCTTTATGAAACTCATCCAGAGGATTAAGACAAAGAAGAAGACTGGCTCCCAGGGGATGTTCCAATTGGCTGGCCAAAAGCTGGGTAAGTTTGGATTTAAGCTGGTAGCTGGGTGGCTCTCCTCGCCGCAGTTGACTTATACATTTGAGCAGGAATTGCTGATTAAGATCAGAATCTCCATTAGCCAGGTCGACTAGTGTCAAGCGACTTCGTGCAATACTTTGGTTATCCTTCAGTTCATAGTTACCGCCTCGACGCTGTTGCAAGAGCTTGACCTGTACCAAACTTATGGTGTACATCGTATGACAGCGTTGCTCCTGGGCATTGAGCATAGAGCGGAGATTACGTTGGTAGATGACAGCCCGCTTAAGCAGCTGCATACCCTCACAGGCACTACGTATTTCCATATGTTTCACTTGGCTGACATAAAAATGCTTCTTCTGCGTGTTTCCCTTTAAAACCAAAGGTTTGGGCGGCTCGTTCTCGGAGAACAAATCATAGATGCCATTGTTGTAGATCTCCATCAGGCTGACAAAGATGCCACATCGACGTTGCACACCGTCTACGAAGGGTAAATTCTCCTCCTCAAATTGTAACGAATTGGCCATTCCGCGCTGCCGTGCCTCATGGAGGCGTGACATGGCCCAGGCCATGGGTCCCCGCAGTTCAAATTCATCCTCACCATTCGAACGAATTAGACAAAGTGGAGCCAATGGCGAGGGCAATGCCTTAAACAACTCTTCCAAACTTTTACCCAATATGGCCCACTTTTCGCAGTCCTTACTCAACTGCTCACCTTGTATTAGCATTAATGGATTCTCACCCTGGAGTAACTGTTGCAACATGGGCCTAGCCACGTCTTGGTATATGTTCTCTTCCTTGTTAGCCTCCTGATACACATGTCGAAAGGTATACAAGCGTTCGCCCTCAGGTGCACGCATGGCCATCATCTGCCGGGAAAAGAAGGTGTACATATGTATATACCGAAAGATTATCGTAATCGTTACCTGCCCATTGATCGGACGCAACAGCTGATGGGGAGCCGGAGTCTGAAGTGCACTCGGTTGGCGCAGACTCAGATAGATTCGAGCCCGTGGAAAGTAACCTTTACATGTGGTTGCACTGGAACTTGTTGTCGTTTCCGTTGAACAGGACATCATTCGATTGAGGCAGAAGAGCTGAGAGAAATTGGAATATGGATATGGTGTCGCTTCACACAAATATGCCGCTCGGTGTGGAATTTGTGCTCTGACAAACTGTCAATGTCTGGCAAAAAGTTTAGTTTTATTTTAGAGTTGCCCATACAACAAAATGTCAGTTGGCTTTGAATTTGGGAAGGTTGCAGAACCAACTTCCGAAAAAAACTTGGTGCTGCCAGATAGTTTTAACCCCAAAAGTGTGGCAACCTTATGCAATTTTTATCGATAGCCATCGGAATAGTCACCCATTGAAATGTCCCTGCCTTTCCCAAGGTAATCAAATCTTTCTTTAAGGTTCCCAAATGCATTTTTTGCTACAAGTCCAGTTTTTAAGAGATGGTAATGCTCCTCTAGTGCATTTGTGGAAAATGGTTTGTTCTGCAACACTGCCAATTATGCATCTTGAGCAGTGTTACTATATCAGCTTTTTTCCCCTAATTTGTAGCTTTTTTTAAAACCGAACAGCGCGAAAAATTAAGAAACAGCGGGCCATGGGAATTCTGGCCTTTAATAACCCTGCTAAAGATACATTGAAATTCTCAAAATGCTTGTAAAGCATAAAAGTAAGCATTTCCGAGCACATAAAGTATATATATTCTTGATCAGCATGACGAGCTGAGTTGATTTAGCCTTGTTCGTCTGTTTCTATGACATCTCCCCCGTCAGTTTTAAAGCTAATGCCACCAAACTTTGCACGAAGTCTTCTGGTTCAAATGCGCTGCACATTTGTAGGATCCGGGCGGATTGGATGACTATAACATATAGCTGCCATAGAAACGATTGGTCCAAAAACTAGTTCCAGTGGGAAAAACTTTTTTGTTTTCAATGCAAACGTCTCCAAACTCTGTATTTACTAGTTTTTAATGCTTCTCTTCATGATTCTGCCAAGTTTGGTCTAAGTTGGACATCTATATATAGAAAAGTAAGGTTAGAAAACTTGTTCTAGTGAGAAAAACTTTTTTGTTTTCAATGTTAACCTCTTTCAAATTGGCTTATATATATTTTATAAGCTTTCACACAATTCTTTAAAGTTTTGTACAAATCAGTTGACTATAATTTATAGCTGCCATAGGAATGATCGGTCGAGAAACTATTTTTAGTGAGAAAAACTTTTTTGTTTTCAAAGTAAGCACCTCCAAACTTTGTATTTCTTAGTTTGCTATGGTTTCCCATGATTCCACTAAGTTTGGTCGAAATCGGACATTTATATAGTATAGCTGGCATAGAAAATTAGAGTCAGAATAAAAGTCTTAGTGAGAAAAACTTGTTTTTTTTCAGTGGATAAGTCCCTCAAATTTGTTAGAAAAACGTGCTGCAAGGATATACAAACTTCGGTCGAGTCGAAGTTAACATTCCTCCATTTTAAAATGGAGGGTATTATAATTTTGACCAGAAGTTTGCAACGCATAGAAATGTTCATTTCCGACCCCATATATATATTCTTGATCAGGGTGACGAGCTGAGTCGATTGAGCTTTATCCGTCCGTCTGTCCGTCCGTCCGTCTGTCCGACTGTCCGTCTGTCTGTCTGTTTCTACGCGAACAAGTCTCTCAGTTGTAAAGCTATCGAGCTGAAATTTTTTACAGAGTTTTCTTTTTGCTACACACTACTAATATGTTGGAACCGACCGGATTGGATGACTATATCTCAAAGCTCCCATAGGAACAATCGGTCGGAAAACTAGTTTTAGAGAGAAAAACTTTTTTCTTTTCAACGGAAACGTCTCCAAACTTTGTAATCGTAGGTTATCTATTTTTTTTTCTATTTCTACGAAGTTTTATTAAAATCGGACACCTATATGGTATAGCTGCCATACAAAAGATATGTCTGAAAAACAGTCTTAGCTAGAAAAACTTTTTTGTTGTTAATGGTAGCATCCTGCAACTTTGTATTCATGCTTTCACATGATTTTACAAATTTTTGGCCAAATCGGATGACTATATCATATAGCTCCCATATGAACGATAGTCGGAAAGTGGGAAAAAGAGTATTTTTTGAAATTATTTAAGCGAGCACTTGCAAGGGTATAAAAACTTCGGCACTGACGAAGTTAGCTTAGCTTTCTCGTTTTCATTGTTCCCATTCCCTTCAAATGGGGATTAAGAAGATTTTCCAATAGCATTTCATCCTCAATAACCAAGTTTTCAATGATTTCAACAACCATCTGCATTTTGGTAATAACATAAAGAATGTTTCTTTCCAATTTGTTAACGCAATTTTCAATTTAAGCTAAAAGTCCTTCGACCGCAGTGTAAATTGACTATAAGCAACTTATATTTGTTCACTTACAAGTCTCTTGATTCTATATAAAACTGCATCAATCAAGTGCTTCATCACCAACTTAGCAATTGATAGACATATCCCTCCAATCATATTGATCAGTTTAATCGCATTAGTTCGAGTAAAATTCTGGCTGAAACTCACCAAAAAACAGCCAGACACAAATTCCAATTAACTTGACTTCAATTCAAAATCCCTATAATGCCAATTTCCATCAATTGCTGCTGCTGCACAAAAATTGGTAACACACAGCCTACCCTTTCCACGTATCCATTGCCAATCAAAAGCGGCCTATTGACTTTTAAGCGGCCAGCTGTCCCATGGTCCGGTCCAAGGGACCAAGTCGCCAATGTTGTTGTTCCAGCTGCTGGCATTGATGAAGCTGTTGTTCATATTTACCCGAATCCAAATCCGTATCAACGGTGGCTTATACCTTAGTTTGAGAAAGTGACAGCCGCAACGGCAAAAGGGGCTGATGAAAGGGCTCAGACAATGAGTGTCTCGCACACACACACACACACAGAGACATTCAACGACTTTTGTCTTTGCGCAAATTTATTTGATTAGGTTGGTCTAAACGAGGGGTGGAGAGGGTGCTTAATGCTCAGTTATTGTCAACAGCTGTAGACTATATTAAAGTGTTTACTATGAATGAATGAGTTGAAGTTTGTTGTAGTTGAAGTTTCATTTGCCATGCTCTTAAATAGAGAACGCAAATATTAGCAGAATATTTTGAAATAAAATATAATTATTACCCAAGAAAACATTAAGTAACATAAATCTGGCTGAAGGCTACAGCGACTCGCACTTATAATTCAAAAGCATTATTTATCAAAATGAACCACTGTAAGCTACACTTTGAAAGGAAACCTAACTAACTACCTACTATTTTAAATTACTAGGAACTCTAGGAACTAGATTCTAGAACTTCTTGAACCACAGTTCGAAACAAAAGTTAGCTACAGTTCTACCCAACGATTTTGAAAGCCCATTAAGAATTCAACTCAACAAGATTGGATACCATTTCAAGTATATTTCTGATTTGCAGACTTAAAACTAAATAATATTTTTGTTATCGTTCAAAGTTTACAATTCGTGATCTTTCCTCCAAATATTTAGCCTCTATTTGCTCCATTTCTGTTTCCACGCCTTCTCCTGCGAATCCTGTTTGGCCTGCTAATGGTCCTTCTAAAACGGCGGACAGTCTTCTTTTTGCCAGTTGTGGCTGCGGCAGTTGTGGTGTCAGTGGCAGCTGCCGTAGTTGTATCTGTTCCAGTGGCAGCGGTGGTTTCTGCTCCCGGTGCTGCTGTGGTGGTGACTGGAGCGGCGGTGGTTGCAGCCTCAGCCACGCACTCCGCATTGGCCACATTGGCCGCATCGGTACAGTCGATACAAGCCGGATCAGCGGGATCAGCTGTGCAAGTCACTGCCTCACTCAGAGGCAGGTGGGATAGGCTTATGGCTAGGATGGCACAGCAAAGAAAAACTGTTGTAGTTCTCATGTTGATGGAATTCAAGGCGGTGAATGATGTCTTTTCATTCGGTTAGTTGTCTTTATATAGCGAATTTCCAGAATTGTTTTAAACCAAAAACTAGCAAAGAAATAGCACTGTTTGCTGATCAAATATTTATGTATTTATCTTTGGCAAATGTCTAATTTTTAGTGAATGTTGAGGAAGTCCAACAAGAGGCACTGTTTCAGTAGGCATAATTTCACAGCATTGAAGTAAGTTGGCAAATTTATAAACACTTTAATTTAGGCCTATGGAGTTTAGCAAGTGGGCTAACAGATGTGACCCAAATATGTCAAATTGACGATCTTGAAAACTGAATTTAATGAGAGAGTCTGATCTTTGGGAATTAATTAACTAAGAGAACACTCAATTTGCTATGATTTAATTAACTAGAGACCCATTTGTGATTAGATTTCTCCGTTTTAAAGAAACCTTTACATAAATCTATTCTGTTTGTGATCCGCCTCAATGTTCCAAGCTTTCCACAAACTAGATTAAGTTAAGTTGATAAGTTTAGCTTAGCCGAAAGCAAATAGCGCGAGAGATAATCTCTTGACCTAGAGAAGCTACCATACCATTTATGAAAACACATTCCTTTGCCTAACACTCAAAAGTTTCTTTTGCACAATAGTAACCTCTATACATGCCATTCCGTAAAAAAACTCATCAAAGGAAATACACCTCTGCACATATTAATGGTCCTTCGAGCCGGATCGAATCTATCGGTGTGAACGGTGAGAGAATGCAATTAGCAATACGAACAGAACTTAGCACACACAACTCAATGGAGTGAATCCTAGCTCTTCTTTTTCGAGATCCCAAAACTATCAGTCTAGTGCATTACAAATTAATCTCATTAACTCGTTTTCTTAAAATCAAAAATCGCAATAAAACCTGGTAAATATAATTGAAATACCCAATGAATAAATAAAGCGGGGCTTCTGCGGCTTTAATATAACAACTAGATAACATAAACGCTGATTTTGGACAAAAATAAAGGAAGACACTTATAAGCATTGTTAAATTTGGGTCACATCTGTTAGCCCACTAGTTTGATTCTGTAGGCATAAGTTTATATATATCAGAAAGACAAATATTTATAAATTAGATCAACAAACAGCTCTAATAACAGCTCAATGTCGGGGACTTTGATGATTAGCTATAAAAAGGCAACTTACCGAATGAAAAGACATCATTCACCTTCCCGAATTCAATCAACATGAGAACAACAACAGCTATTCTATGCTGTGCCATCCTGGCCATAGGCTTGTCCCATCTGCCTCTGAGTGAGGCAGTGACCTGCACTGCGGATCCCGCTGATCCGGCTTGTATCGACTGTACCGATGCGGCCAATGTGGCCAATGCGGAGTGTGTGGCTGAGGCTGCAACCACCGCTGCTCCGGACACCACCACAGCAGCACCGGGAGCAGAAACCACCGCTGCCACTGGAACAGATACAACAACGGCAGCTGCCACTGACACCACAACTGCCGCAGCCACAACTGGCAAAAAGAAGACTGTCCGCCGCTTCAGAAGGAAGATCAACAGGCCGAACAGGATTCGCAGACGAAGGAATGGAAATAGAAATGGTAGGAGAAGCGGTAGCAGAAATAGCAGGAGGAGGGGCTAAACTTAGCCAGGATACAGGACAACTTGCGAACAATAATGGACCCTGCTCTTAAATCCATCCCCACATTCATATATAATTCCTAACCTATTATCTAGTTTTAATTACACAACAAATAAATCTTTATGTTATTATTGCAAAAAATGTAGTTTCGGAAGACTAAAGAACATCCTTCAAAGGGATTAAAAAAGAGTTGGCTTTATGAATGAGAACCTGAAAAGATTGCTGCTCAAAGTCTGTATCTACACATGGTTGTAATCCCTTGCAGTTCCGACTTCAAGCCCCAGTGACATGCTTTAACTAGATTGCCCTTAAACTGTGGGGATTAGTTACGTTCTCCGATAGTCCTTTCTATCATTCATTTATATGAATGAAAATGTTGCTATATAATGCTGTCGGCAGCTGTAAGCACAGTGGTGCGAACACTTTACATTGCTTATAACTGCAGTAAAATCTATGTATGTTCGATATCTGACTTGTGGAATTGAAAAATTAGGTTAGTTGCTCATTTTTTGGGGCCACATAAAATAAACACCACATAGAGAGAAAAAAGGATACTAAACTAAAATAAAACTAAATAAAATAAAATAAAAACAATACCCATTGATGGGTTTTCGGCAACCATTTGAAAAGGATATGCCTTTTAATCATCCAACGAAGCCAAAATTCATCCAAAGGACATGAAAAATGATGATCACTTGCATGATTTTGCAGTTCCACTGTATGATTAATAGGATTTTTAAGACAAATCCTTCCTAAATGGATCTTTTTTGGATCTGTTTATTTCTGTGAAAGCCTAGAACTTCATTACCCTAATGAAAAATAACTTTCTGATACCGCTGTTTCCAAGTGAATGAGTTGTTGATGTGGTTAGTCAGTTCAAAAAGCTTGTTTGCCCAGTTAAATTTCTATGAAAATTATAATTGAAATGTTTTTTGTTCAATTTCATTGACCATTGTTCATTTTTGATGAACAGAAATAACACACCAAAATAGTGAAAATTATTTTAGAACGTCATTTCATGAGTTATAGACCATTTTGGACCTCTATCGCACCAAGTAGCAATATGAGATGTTCAAGGCTTGGAGTTCTTCTATTTATAGTAGTTAATCTCAAAGTTCTTCACGTCTTTATACTTCAAATATAATAATCCCAAAAACAAATACTGGTCGGAGGACAAATGTCTACTTTTAACAAGCCTACAAAGTCTGATGTTAGCTGTTTTATAACATGGGAAAGCGGGAAAAAGGATACTTTTTAAATGATTTTTGAACAAATTAACATTAACATAACGTAAGCTTTACAACAAGCAGTAATATAAAACATCAAAAAAAAAAAGAAAGAACGTCGGTCAAGCCCGACTTTAACTTTTGATCATAACTCGAAAACCGTTCATCCGATCTTCTTCATTCCTTTGGCGGATCGATAATTATCCTAATAACTAAATATGTCCAGAAGGAACAAGCCATCTATCTTCAAAACTGTGGGAGATATGACGTTTTTTCTAAATTGCGGGGGCGGGAGGGGGCGTGGCCAAAATTGAAAATAAACTTGATCTGCCTGCAGACATAAGAAGCATATGTCCTATACATGTCAAACCTCTATCTCTTACCATCTCTGAGATCTGTGCGTTCTTACGGACAGACAGACGGACAGACGGACGGACAGACAGACGGACAGACGGACATGGCTATATCGACTCGGCTGTTGATGATGATCAAGAATATATATACTTTATGGGGTCGGAGATGCTTCCTTCTGGATGTTACATACTTTTGCACAAACTTATAATACTCTATGTACCTACGGTACAGAGTATAATTATTTAAAATGAAATTAACTAAATTATAATACGCATCCGCCACGTGGGACCCTATGGGTGTTGAGGTAGGCATGGTCGGATCGGTTTAAAACTGGTTCTAAATGCCTTTGACGACTTTTTCCCAACAATTTGGCCTTTCAGCCCAGTGTGCTATGACTGAAGGTTCAGTAATGATAAATAGATATAATTTTCGAATATTTTAGCTTATTAGTTTCTTTATTTATTAGTCATATTAGTTTTTTTCGTGCATTGTCTTAAGTACTAGTGAATTTAGAGTGTTTTTTTTTTTTGCAATTTGTCATCTTTACTGGTATAGCCTGGCATTGCTTAGCCTCTTCTGGTTCCATTTCTGTTACCCCTCCTTCTTCTGCGAATTCTGTTTGGCCTGCTGATCCTCCTTCTGAAGCGGCGGACTATCTTCTTTTTGCCAGTTGTGGCTGCGGCAGTTGTGGTATCAGTGGCAGCTGCCGTAGTTGTGTCTGTTCCTGTGGCAGCGGTGGTTTCTGCACCCGGTGCTGCTGTGGTGGTGGCTGGAGCAGCGGTGGTTGCAGCCTCAGCCACACACTCCGCATTGGCCACATTGGCCGCATCGGTACAGTCGATACAAGCCGGATCAGCGGGATCAGCAGTGCATGTCACTGCCTCACTCAGAGGCAGGTGGGACAGGCTTATGGCCAGGATGGCACAGCAGAGAAAAGCTGTTGTCGTTCTCATGTTGATTAAGTTAAATGTGATGTTCGGCAATAATTTGACTCTTTTTATACAATATGCCCCTTTACTTTAGTATTTGCAAGTGTATTTGTTGATCGGAGGCAAACTAATGAGTATTTGCCACAGATGGAAGAAGAAACATTGACCCAATTTTATTATTATTATTGCTAAGGTAGGCCTACGGAAGTTGGCTAGTGGGTTAACAGATGTGACCCAAATAACAAAAATATACATAATATTATAAGCTAGAATTGTAGGTATTGTAAAAGTAAAAGCTACGACTAAAATCTTTTAGATAACAAATCTATAGATTTAAATGGACAACAAAATCAGGACTGCAAGCCGGTTTTTAACCGAACTCGTTGGAATCTGGAATTTCAAAACAGCAGAAGCATTTCCGACCCCATAAACTATATATATTCTTGATCAGCTTCAATGGCCTGGTCGATATGGCCATGCCCGCCTGTCTCTCTGACCCTCTGTTTGTATGAATACCTAGATCTCAGAGACTAGAAAACCCAGAGCATCCAAATTTTAGATGTAGGCTTCTATTGTGTGCAAGCAGATCAAGTTTAGAATAACTCCAACATTTTTAAACATATTCAATTCATATTTTGCAGTGAAATACATTAAAATACTGAAATATATAAAAGTTAAAAAAACGTTGCATACCTATCTAAGCCGCCAGCGCCGTCCATACGTCTGTCTGTCTGTTCCTACGCAAACTAGTCTCTCAGTTTTAAAGCTATCGAGCTGAAATTTTGCACAGAGTCTTCTTTTTGCTTCACACTACCAATATGTCGGAACAGACCGGATCGGGTGATTATATCTCATAGCTCCCATTGGAACAATCGGTCGGAAAACGAGTTTTAGTATTAAAACCTTTTTTCTTTTCAATGAAAACGTCTCCAAACTTTGTTATTGTAGGTTTTCTATGTTTTTTTATATTTCTATTTAGTTTTATTAAAATCGGACAACTATATGGTATAGCTGCCATACAAAAGATAGGTCTTAAAAACAGTCTTAGTTCGAAAAACTTTTTGGTTTTTCATGGTAGCATCCTGCAATATGGTATTTGTTTGTTTCGCATGTTTATCCCTAATTTTACAAATTTTTGGCCAAATCGGATGACTATATCATATAGCTCCCATACGAACGATCAATCAGGAAATGGGAAAACGAGTATTTTTGAAAATTTTTAAGCTAGCACTTGCAAGGGTATAAAAACATCGGCACAGACGAAATTACCTTAGCTTTTTCGTTCAATTTAATAAACACAAACATCCACTGAGTAATGGGTTTATCGAGATCGGGCAGGGCCGACCTTAACTTTCGCTCTCATTTTCTTTTGGGTAAGACTAGACCTAGTGTTCAATTTATGTAGCCCCACAGTCCAAAAACTGTGCAACTAACCTTATTTTTCAATTCAACAAGTCAGATATCGAACATACATAGATTTTATCTCCTACTACCTATTTATCAACCTTGTGTAGATACAGACTTTGAGCAGCAATCTTTTTAGATTCTAATTTATAAAGCCAACTGCTTTTTTGATCCCTTTGAAGGATGCACTTCAGGCTTCCGAAACTACTTTTTTTGCAATAATAACATAAAGATTTATTTGTTGTGTAATTAAAACTAGATAATAGATTAGGAATTTTATATATGAATGTGGGGATGGATTTAAGAGCAGGGTCCATTATTGTTCGCAAGTTGTCCTGTATCCTGGCTAAGTTTAGCCCCTCCTCCTGCTATTTCTGCTTCCGCTTCTCCTACCATTTCTATTTCCATTCCTTCGTCTGCGAATCCTGTTCGGCCTGTTGATCTTCCTTCTGAAGCGGCGGACAGTCTTCTTTTTGCCAGTTGTGGCTGCGGCAGTTGTGGTGTCAGTGGCAGCTGCCGTTGTTGTATCTGTTCCAGTGGCAGCGGTGGTTTCTGCTCCCGGTGCTGCTGTGGTGGTGTCCGGAGCAGCGGTGGTTGCAGCCTCAGCCACACACTCCGCATTGGCCACATTGGCCGCATCGGTACAGTCGATACAAGCCGGATCAGCGGGATCCGCAGTGCAGGTCACTGCCTCACTCAGAGGCAGGTGGGACAGGCTTATGGCCAGGATGGCACAGCAGAGCAAAGCTGTTGTCGTTCTCATGTTGATTGAATTCAAGAAGGTGAATGATGTCGTTTCATTCGGTTAGTTGCCTTTTTATAGCGAATCATCAAAGTCCCCGACATTGAGCTGTTATTAGAGCTGTTTGTTGATCTAATTTATAAATATTTGTCTTTCTGATACATATAAACTTATGCCTACAGAATCAAACTAGTGGGCTAACAGATGTGACCCAAATTTAACAATGCTTATAAGTGTCTTCCATTATTCTTGTCCCAAATCAGAGTTTATGTGATCTAATTGTTATTTCTAAGCCGCAAAAGCCCCGCTTAATTGATTATTCATTGGGTAATTCAAGTATATTTACCAGGTCTTATTGCGATTTTTGATTTTAAGAAAACGAGTTAATGCGATTAATTTGTAAAGCACTAGACTGATATTTTTGGCATCTCGAAAAAGAAGAGCTACTTGATAGCTTTAGGATTCATTCCATTGAGTTGTGTGTGCTAAGTTCTGTTCGTATTGCTAATTGCATTCTCTCACCGTTCACACCGATAGATTCGATCCGGCTCGAAGGACCATTAATAAGTGGAGAGATGTGATTCCTTTGATGCGTTTCTGATGTACGGAATGGCATGTTTATGGGTTTCTTTTGTGCAAGAGAAACTTTTGAGTGTTAGGCAAAGGAATGTGTTTCCCAAAAAGGTATTGTAGCTTAACGGTTTCTTTAAAATGGCAAAATCTAATCACAAATGTGTCTTTAGTTAATTATATCACAGCAAATTATGAAATAATTATGAGTCTCTTAGTTAATTAATTCCCAAAGAGCAGACTCTCTCATTAAATTCAGTTTTCAAGTTCGTCAATTTGACACATTTGGGTCACATCTGTTAGCCCACTTGCTAAACTCCATAGGTCTAAATTAAAGTGTTAATAAAATGATCAACTTACTTCAATGCTGTGAAATTATGCCTACTGAAACAGTGCCTCTTGTTGGACTTCCTCAACAGTCACTAAAAATTAGACATTTGCCAAAGATAAATACATAAATATTTGATCAGCAAACAGTTCCTATTCCTTTGCTAGTTTATGGTTTAATACAAAGCATTCTGAAAATTCGCTATAAAAAGACAACCAACGAAATTAAAAGACATCATTCACCTTCTTGAATTCAATCAACATGAAAGCGACAACAGCTTTTCTTTGCTGTGCCATCCTGGCCATAAGCCTTTCCCATCTGCCTCTGAGTGAGGCAGTGACTTGCACAGCTGATCCCGCTGATCCGGCTTGTATCGACTGTACCGATGCGGCCAATGTGGCCAATGCGGAGTGTGTGGCTGAGGCTGCAACCACTGCGGCTCCAGCCACCACCACAGCAGCAACGGGTGCGGAAACCACCGCTGCCACTGGAACAGATACAACCACGGCAGCTGCCACTGACACCACAACTGCCGCAGCCACAACTGGCAAAAAGAAGACTGTCCGCCGTTTTAGAAGGACCATTAGCAGGCCAAACAGGATTCGCAGGAGAAGGCGTGGAAACAGAAATGTAGCAAATAGAGGCTAAACACTTCCAGGAAAGAGGACAAATTATGAACGATTAAGGACAACAAATATATTATTTAGTTTTAAGTGTGCAAGGTAAAAGGAAATATACATTAAAAGGGTACCATAATATGTGAAAGTTAAAATAAATCTTTTCTTTTATAAACATGACTGAGTACTCTCTGAACCCTGCAGTTTTACGTTTCAGTATTACATTTTCCATGGCTGATTCAAACTTAATTAGAGGGAATAAGCGAATTTGATGCTTTAGCACTTCCCATCAAACTCACCCATTAGTCAAGTACTGAAATTCATATGTGGAACTCATATAAAGGATGACATATATTTAGACCATCCCTTCCATCTCAGGGGTGATTCAGCTAAGATTCAGTTCTAAGCTGAATAAATCGAGTAATTGGAGCATAAATGCTTTTGAGGAAAGTTAATTCTTCTTTAATTTGTATGAGTATTATGCCATTATCAAGCTAAGATTTGAATACAAGTAGCATTCGAAACTCTTTTGACATTCAATTCTGGGTTCAAAAAAGTCAACAGAAATTACTCTTGGATTCAATAAGGCAAGACCACAAAACTAACCACTTTCAGTTTATTTGAGAGTGAACTGATATTAGATGATTTAGATGAATTAATAATCTTATGGTTTTTGGTTAAAGTACATGCCGTCTGATAATACGTTTATACCAGTAATATAAATCATGCTTAATACCCTTTAAAGTATGCTATGTTATATGAAAATCATAGTTTTAGGCATAAAGTTTGCATACTTTGAAGGGCATTAATCAGAAATAAGTGGGTGCGTATAAACATAGTTTGAGTTTAAGTTAATTTCAGCTTAAAGTTGCTTAAAACTTCATTTGTGACCCTCGTCGGGTGTGATCTGGAACCTATGGGGACATTGTTTGGACTCTTTTTATTAAGGTAGACTTAAGTTTCTTGAATGGTGTGACCAACTGTTTATAGCTCGCATAAGACACAGGCGATTGTGTGATTGTGTTTGAAATATGGGTCCAAAAAAGACGACAAATTTTTTTTTATTTAAAAAAAGGCTCAAAAACAATTTCACCATTTTCTTTAACGAAGATATTTTATGTTAAACAGCTGTGTTCGTGATGACAAAATTCGACTGCCACCCAAAATTATGCAATACAAAAATATAACAGTAGACTTGTCATAAGTATTGCACTTCTAATGCCAAATTGAAACTTTACCCGTAGCATACTTAAGGGCTGTTAAAGAATATCGTCATTTTGAACTCTTAAGCTACAAATGGAACTTCTTAGCCAAAATAATAGCTTCTGGTAGCTAGGAAATAGCAATTTTCCAGGTTTTGAAAGAGATTCAAGGGAAAAGTATTGGTTCCTCACAAAAACAAAGCTTTCCAATGGTCAAAACAGAAATTTTAAGCAACTTAACTTACCAAAAAACCAGACATGATTGATAAATGGTCTATTTCTTAAAGCAGATTCCTGTTTAGCACATGAATCAGCTAGAATTAGCACCCCCACATCTTATAGCTGGACTTTGCTGTCTAGTATAGTTTTAAAACCGTATTTTTGACGTCAAAAATGCAAATATAAAATTTTGTATATTTTCTTATTGTGTATTTTAGTTTATTTACGAAGTCTTCAAATCAATTTTGATGTTTAAAGCTTTTACCAACTGTGAATAATGTTCTTTACGAGGGACTTACAGGGTTAAAAAGATTCTTGGCACCATTGAGCACTGGCGGCATCTATCGGCCAAAAGATCATACCTAGTGTCAGCTGAAAAGTATGCTAGCCTTTTGTCCAGACATCTCTATATCAGCATAAGCCCTTGTTTCACCTATGCCAACTTTTGATACTCTGTACCGTACACAGAAAAAGAAATCCGAATTCGGGATTTAAAACGGGGTGATCCCGGGACATGCTTGAAGTGATCCTGTTTTTCGGGATCAAAAAAAATAAGTGGAAGTAAAATCAATCTTTTTCCGGGATCAGCTCAAGAATATCCGGGATCACCCCGTTTTTAATCCCGTTTCGGATTGATTTTTTTTTTTGAGTTTAGTTACATAGACTATTATAAGTTTGTGCAAAAGTATGTAACATCGAGAAGGAAGCATCTCCGACCCTATAAAGTATATATATTCTGGATCAGCATCAACAGCCGAGTCGATATAGCCATGTCCGTCTGTCTGTCTGTCCGTCCGTCCGTCTGTCTGTCCGTATGAACGCACAGATCTCAGAGATGGTAAGAGATAGAGGCTTGACATGTATGGTACATATGCTTCCTATGTCTGCAGGCAGATCAAGTTTATTTTCAATTTTGGTCACGCCCCCTGCCGCCCCCGCAATTTAGAAAATACGTCATATCTCCTACAGTTTTAAAGATAGGTGGGTTGTTCCTTCTGGACATATTTAGTAATAAGAATAACTTTTTGATCAGCCAAAGGAATGGTGAAGATCGGATGAACGATTGTCGAGTTATGATCAAAAAACTGTTCGCTGCTGCAGTAGCTGCTGAAAGCAGCGTATAATTTCGTTGGTACAGAGTATGCTATAGTCGGGCTTGACCGACTTTCATTCTTGTGATATTTTAAAAAATATTTATTAAATCATTTTGTAATTTCTCCCTCCATTTTAATTCAATAATAACTCTGCCTCTCTGCCTTTGCTTAAGCGAATACATTTCTGATTTCGTTAATGTTCTGATTTCAATTTACGTATTACAGGCACATTGGCGATGCGGCCATAACTTGCCACTGTCCGGCTGGCTACAAGGGAACCAGATGTGAAATACCCGAAATAAACGAGACCACCCAGGGTAAGTGCAGGCAAACAGGCAAACAGGATGAAATTACACCGAGGGTAACAAGCAATAATAAATGTGCATGTGTAAGGCATAAAACACAAAAGGAAAACGCACATTAAAAGCGGGCGAAGAAAGGCGAAAAAAGACGCCGCTGGTGGAGTGCAAATTTAATTAAGGAAATAATTAAGCATTGAAAATGCACTCAATGCCAGCTGAGGAAGCCTCGCAGCGTACGAAAAGGAAACACACAGACACGGACAAAGTAAAATAGCGAAAAAAAGGATATTGGGGGGCGGAGGGAGGTGTCTGTTCCTCTGTGCGCGTCATTTAACCGGCAAGTGCGTGCAAACATAATAAAAATTTACAGCAACTGCAGCGAAGAGAATTAAAAGAGAAACACGCAGAACAACTGACACTGCAGCAAAAACCTCAGGTTGTGTCACGGTGGGGAGGGGGTGAATGCACTGTGTTGTTGCGCCCTTCATTTGCCACTGTTGCCGTCCTGTCAAAGCCAAAGGCGTGTTGCACCAACAACAAACATTTCAACCATCCCCCTTCTGACAATGTTGTCGCTTTAATTTTATGCACTTGCTCAATGCAATGATGCGTGAATCAAACAGAAAGTGCGAGTAATGAGAACGAAAGTGCTGATAAGAAAAAACCGCAACAAAAACATTGTTCACACTTAAAGGTTGTGGAGGGAATTGATTGAGCGTGGTTTGATACAAAATAACCTAATGTTAAATTCCTCAAAAATAAAAAGCCACTTCCACTATGACTTAAATCTTTAATCTTTGAGGTCACGCATCACAGTTGACTTAAAGACATTTAAAGAACTGAAAAAGATTTTTGCACCTTAGTCCACCACATAAGTCCGCCACACTTCTGTGATTTAGTTTCTACTAAGTGCCAATTTCTCATCTTCTAAATAGCTGCTAGGCGTCAGTTAAGTTAAGATTTTGCTCTGTTATGTGTAGGTTTAGGTGATCTATTACTACGTTTATGCTTGCAAAAAATCATGATTTCTTGCGCTTGAAAGTATGCCAGCTTTATTTCCGATCACAATTATCTATTTGAATCAGATAATTGATTGGCAGTCATGGCACTGTCAAACATTGTCCACACTGCACATTCAGTTAGATTGTCTGGCTTATATTAAGTGCAATAAATTTATGAGTTTTACGAAACATATAAAATAAACAATTTCATTAATGATTAATGTCTATAAATACAACATACTTTGAGGGGCAATTATCATGATTTTTTATTAAAGCATTAACGTAGTATATGTATCAGATTAGTAGAACGGCCCTAAATCTTGCTTTAAATAACTAAATCTCTGTGTAAATTAAATTGAGAATAATAATAAGTGCTTTAAAAGTAATGTTTGCCCGACACTTCAAACCCCTTCTTTTTCCCAAATTGAGGTGAATCTTCGATTGATTTTAAATCCAAAATGGAAAATAGCGTTTAGCCTAGTGAACCTCAACCCATTTCGCGACCTTCCTTGTGAAAGGTGTTTCCAAAATTATTGTAGAGTATCATTTTCATTATCATATCAGGAAGAATTTTACAAAAATCGCTCATAAAATATAGTTCGACCTTGAATTTATCGAAGTGATATTGGTAGAAATTTCTCATTCTGTATACTTTATCAAGCAGGAAATATATATTTATATGCGTTGCAACTTTATCGGCCAGAAAATATATATTTACAGTAAGTCAAGAAAGTTTTTTTACACATGAAAAATTCTCACATTTTTAACTTCACAATGAAGAGAAGTCTTCCTTCTGAAAAGCCAGCAACTTAAACAAGTTTTCCTTGTCTGTTTCACTTACCTAGTCAGAGACAATGTAAACACAAATTCCGGCATTTCAACCCATACGACTATCAAGCGCTCGCGCGGCATTGTCGCAAATATTAGTAATAAAGGGATCGACAACACGTTTTGTGTAGATTTTATATACGTGTATACACATTTAAAAACATACACTTTTTCTTAAAAAATCTACATGTTGTGTGTGTGAAGATCAATTTCCATAATGAAAAACATTACAATTTTCATTTAGAATTTCCACAATTTAAATATTTAAGCGTTTGTGTGGTATACTGCCTGAAAAATATGGAAGTTATTTGGAAAAATCGTGTATCCTTTGCATTTTCGACATGCCTCGTTTACCTGTTTTTTCTCTACATGTAGAAAACTACGTGCCACGTAAAACTATCTATTTTCTACATTTCAAGTGTAAAATTTAAAAGGACGAACTACGTTTCGTTTTGGATTGCCGTTTCTACTGATTTCTCTGTGTACTTAGAACGAGAATAAAGTGAAAGATAGAGTTATTATTTTCCTGATTTAATTTGGGCATACTTAAGATATTTTTTGGAATATCAAATGGAAGTGAAACGAATGTGTCCTTATATGGGCTCGTAGATTCCAGGTCTCAAAAAATTCAAAGTATAGGTTATGGATTTTCTTTTCTTAGTTTTGGTTCTCTTGATTTTTTGTTTTATAGTCAAAATATCGCATTCATTTGTGAAAATTTATGCAACTGCCGTCTCCGTGCTGTTTTTCAGTGCCTTCAAATCCCTATAACAATTTAAACTATTTCTCAAATTCAATTGAGTTTCGTTTATTTATGAAACTCCCATTTGCCTATTCAGTGATTCCTTTTCCTTTGGGCAGTTGTTCCTTTACAAAATTCTGAAAAATAACTCACAGGATACCAAATAAAGACGAAGCAAATAAAAAAAAAAATAACTGAAAACATATTTGTCAAAGTAACCAATGTACTCACAGTCCCCCAGGTGAAGTGAAGCCATGCCATTGCACAAAAACTTGGGCTAAGAAAATGCCAATGTCATCGATTTTGACAGTCTCGATTGTGCGAAAGGTAGAAGCAACAAAAAAAAAAGAAAAAAAGTGGAAGCTTGGTGCCGAGGGTCAAACGAGAAATGCATAGAAAATGTAGGGCAAATTCAATGTGGTGTGGGCTGGCGGCACTTGGCACACATACATATTTCACGCATTTCTTTCATGTTGTTGTAATGTCTTTTATTGCATTTTTGTTGGCACCCCACAAGCGATTTAGAGTTCTGCCCGCTTGTATGACAGTGCAGTTTCAGGTATCCGAGGACACAGTGAGTGAAGAAAACCGACAAAGTGTCCGTGTCCGTGTCCGTGTCTCGGCTTTATTAAATTGTTCCTGTTCACTGCCCCCTTCTTTTTGTGCAAACAAATTTCCATTCCAAACGTAAATTCCTTTGATACCTTTTATACCTCCTCTTTTTCCCAGGCTGCACGGCCAATGCCAGCACCAGCAATTGTCATCAGGCCTGCAACTTTGACTATTACCAGAGCCTCGGCTCTAGTACAGGTCCCAACTTTTCCACACTGAGAAGCAATCGCAATGCGGCACGCAGCGGTAAGACAAGATATGAGGTGACCATGCGGCTGGGTGCCAATTTGACTGGATATTATCGGCATGCGGAGAGAGAGCAGTTGGCTGGCGTTATGGAGCGACAGGTGAGTGACAGAAAATGAAAGGGAGATGTGTTTTTTTGAAATGAAACTGTGAAATGGGATGATGTATCCAGCTTAAAAAGGTGGTTCGCAGTTTGTTTATAACCGGGAAACTATCACACCTGCAATCACTTCTGATACCACACCCTTAACCACTTTTACAACCATGTATCTTTCTTGAAAGACATAGTAGTTGTTTACACGATGAAGTTAACTTAAATGAAGTGTTATTAATGGTTCAGAAATTCAGGGGATTATAAAAAGAACTTAGAAACGAAAGGTATAGAAACTCAATTGACTATAATATTAATAATAATAATAAAAGAACTTTATTAAAAATCCAAAATAACAAATAACTTAAAGTGCATAACAGATTTCACAGAGATATTGATTTTTAATTCAGTAATACGCAGGGATGCAAACCACCCGAATATAAGTACTGGTTCGGTTCAGCGGCTTACACAGTTTCTGAACCGCCGGTTCGGTTCATTACATGGTTTTTAAACCTGACTTCGGTTCAGTGGTTCACAATGGCGGCACATTATGAGATATTATGATATCTATTGTCATGTGCCTTTTCGCACACTTTGCAAAGTGAATTCCTATAATCCATTTGAATATCTTTAAGGATTTTAAGAAGAATGTCTAAAACTTATTATGTCGGATTCTAAGTTCATAAAGGAAGGAAATTCGAAAACAGAGAATGTCGGCTAGAATAGAAAAGAATAATAAACGCACCTAGCTGAGATGGAATTAAGGTAAAGAATCTAAAGGAATCTAAAGGAAAGAATGTAAATTGATGGCAGATGTATTAGGAGATCGAAGGGCAATCGTAGAAGTCTTGCAGGATTATATGTTCTTAAATTTTCATCAAACACCCCTAAAAACTATATCGATCCGGCATCGCCATGGATGTAGAGAGTCGAACGAAATGTATACAAAATTATCTCAAAGAAACGTTTCAAATTCCCAATTTAATAAGCATTATTGGCAAGCGATTTCCGTCTTAAAACTCGTCAGTGAACTGAAACGAACCAAACCGAACCGTTTTTATGTGTGGCTTTCGGTTCGGTTCAGCAATTCTGAAAGGAAGCCGGTTCGGATGCGGTTCGGTTCACCAGCGGGAATAAGCGGTTCGGTTCGGTTCAGAACCGTTTTGCATCCCTGGTAATACGGCTATGACTATGAAGTCGTCAATCGGAGAATTATTTTTAAGTGATGAATCTTATTTGTACATAAACTTTTTAAGTATAGAGGGAAACATGCTTAATACAAACTGCTTCCCCGCTCGTCGCGGGATACAGAATCGTATGGATGGGTATGGAAGCAACTCCCAAGTTGCACATATAAAATTATAAATTTTGTTTAGTAAACAAAAATTATTCCATTAAAATTTGTTTTCCATATTTAATAGCTTGCTGCAGAAATATAATAGTTAGTTAAGTATCTCCAGTTATTTTCAAACGCATCAGTTAGCAAATCTAAAAAGCGATTTCCCAGATACACCGATTTATACTCGAATAGAATTGGGCATCTTCCAATAAGGTGTCGAATGTCATCGATTTCGTTGGTGATGCAAAGCTCACAAATGTTCGTTCCGCCTTGTTGAAAATTGTATTTATTTCCGTTGAACCAGATCATGTCGCATCTTCAGCTTTCAGCACCCATGATACCGTCCTGCTATCTAGTTGGACGAGTCTACAGCCTGCTTATTCATTGAGGTCTTTGTATAATACGCGTCTCACTATTCATTTTCCTTTTGTAAAGTGTCACCTGACTATTTCGCTCGCTGAGAAAACTTCATAAAGATTGCTTCAGCGTTAAACTACGATATACTTTGAAAATTTCATGATGGACGATGGGCAGTTATAGTCCTCTTTGCGCTCTTTTACACATTTTTTTTCGAATTTTTTTCTCTTAGTTTTTCATTTTTTAAGGGAAACATTTCGCAAAAATGTATTATACACTTGCAGAGGGTATATTGAAATTGTCCAGTTGGTTGTAACGCATAGAAGGAAGAATTTCCGACCACATAAAGTATATATATTCTTTATCAGCATGACGAGCTGAGCCATCTTTCCATCTGTTTCTATGCTATCTTCTTCGTCTGTTTTAAAGCTATCGCCACCAAACTTTGCACCTAGTCTTCTAGTACAAATACGCTGCACATTTGTTGGAACCGGCCAGATCGGATGACTATACCATATAGCTGGCATAGGAACGATCGGGCAAAAAACTAGTTCTAGTGAGAAGAACTTTTTTGTTTTCTATGCAAACGTCTTCAAACTCCATATTTACAAGTTTTTAATGCTTCTTCATATTTCTGCCAAGTTTGGTTGAATTTGGGCATCTATATAGTACAGCTGCCATAGAAAAGTTAGGTTAGAAAAGTACTCTTAATAGGAAAAACTTTTTTGTTTTTAATGAGAACCTCTTTAAAATTGGCTTATATGTATTTTATAAGCTTTCACACAATTCTTCAAAGTTTGGTCCAAATCGGTTGACTATAGGTTATAGCTGCCATAGGAATGATCGGTCGAGAAACTAGTTTTTGTGAGGAAAACTTTTTGTTTTCAAAGAAAACGCCTCCAAACTTTGTATTTCTTAGTTTGCTATGCTTTTCCATGAATTTACTAAGTTTGGTCGAAATCGAACATCTATATAGTATAGCTGTCATACAAAAGTAGAGTTAGAAAAGAAGTCTTATTGTGAAAAACTTGTTTGTTTCAAGTGTAAATGTCCTTCAAATAAGTTTAAAAAACGTGCTGCAAGGGTATACAAACTTCGGCGGAGCCAAAATTAGCTTTCCTCTATTTTTTTTTACTTTTCGTCCTTTTTAAAGCTGTCTAGGTTTTACACCCATTAACATCAACACCCACTCCTCTTTGAAAAAGCTAATTAATGTCCTTTTTGAAACTTAATTGCAGACCTTTTTTCATGAATTAACATTAACCACCACTCATCACATTCCACCCCTCCGTCCCGCCCCCAAATTGTATCATCATTACTGCGCGCTGGTCAGTAACCGCAGCGGCCAGACAACATCCAATAGCTTCATTATTGCACTCATCCAAATCCAGCTACAGTTTCAGTCCAAACCCCTCCCCTCCCTCCCTCCCCAGTGTCTGATGATGACAACTGACAACTCACATACAAAAATCCTCATCATCAGTCAACGTTGACGCTGGTTGTGGTCCGGAGAGGCGCCAAGAGAATCTCTTGCCAACGCCCGTTGAACCCCATTTCCGTCATTGTTCACTTGATATTATTAACCATTATAGTCGGCCAGTTGTCATTGGAGTTTGTCTCTCATCCCACTTCTTGGGTCAAGTTAAGCTTTGGAAATAGAACAGCAAATAGAAAAAAAGACAGCTTTAACTGTGGCCCCCACCCCCTCTCAGCTGCTAACATTTTAATGTCGGGTAATATTAGTTAATGTGCGTTGCGTTTCAAATTAATTTGATGCCCATGAATCTATCGAATAAGTTTCAAATTCCATTTTCTGATTAAAATTTGTCAAAAACAGAATTTCATTATAATTGTTCTTCGTCCTGTGGCCTCCTACTTCATTTTTTATTTTATTTTTTTTTTTGCCGGATTTCCTTCATTTCTTTCCCTTATTGTTGTCTCCGTTTGGCTATCTACTGTGTTTGATAGTAGGAAATGGCTTGGAGATGGCATGAAAGAATGTGTAGGAAACTTAAGAAAAAATGGAAAAATCAAAGGGAAACATATTCAATCAGAATAGAATAAAGAAGTACTGGATGCAGAGCCGGTAGCTAGGCTACAAGACCAACCTAAATCTGGATTGCAACATGAGAGATGCAAGACTACGCTCTACAGAGCGATTCGTTTAACATGTTCACATTTTATATTCCTAAAATTTCAAGTTTCATTATTTAAGAAAAATTTTTAAATCGAATAACGAATGTAACGATTAGCAAAAGAATCAAAAACTTTCCCCAACCCTAGTCAGTTGAAATATTATTGAAAACGAATTAATTGTTCAAGCATAAAGTATCCTTGATTCAGTACAAATAAACAGAAAAATATGCCACATAAAATAAAGCTCAAAAAAGTTATTTTGATCTCCACTTTTGGATTGAAATTTCAAGCAAAAGTCGTACTACATCCGAGATAAACGAGATCAGGTCAATACTATTTGTACTTGGAAAGAGGAAATACTGGTTTGACCGACTTATGACAATTTTTTGGGATGGATTTAATCCCGGATATATCGAAATTTTTTCAAGTATTTAGCAACGAATCAAAAATATTTCAACATTTGGCATAAAAAACCAGTGCAACCAATACTATTTACAAAGTTTGACTTAAAATCGCAGATAGACCAACTATGTCTTTCTGAATTGAGATGTTCATCTGTCATGCCCTGGGAAGAGAGGCTAGCTTCGCTGAACCACAGATCCAGTAAGCTTTTGTGATCCATCTTGAATATCAAACATATACATACAAAAACAAGAAATAAAGTCGGTCCAGCCCGACTATAACATACTCTGTACCAAGAAAATTTGTCTTTTGATCATAACTTGAAAACCGTTCATCTGATCTTCTTCATTCCTTTGGCGGATCGATAAGCTATTCTAATAACTAAATATGCCCAGAAGGAACAAGCCATCTAACTTCAAAACTGTGGGAGATATGACGTTTTTTCTAAATTGCGGGGGCGGGAGGGGGCGTGGCCAAAATTGAAAATAAACTTGATCTGCCTGCAGACATAAGAAGTATATGTCCCATACATGTCAAACCTCTATCTCTTACCATCTCTGAGATCTGTGCGTTCATACGGACAGACAGACGGACGGACGGACAGACGGACAGACTGATGCTGATCAAGAATATATATACTTTATGGGGTCGGAGATGCTTTCTTCTGGATGTTACATACTTTTGCACAAACTTATTATACTCTATGTACCTTCGGTACAGAGTATAACAAGAACGAAAGTCAAGGAAGTTAACTAGTCTTTTCACCATCTAACGATAAATCAGAACATTTTAAAGATCTTTAAATTTGAATGGTTTTTTCTTAGATCCCAAGGGACTGGGTGTTTTTTTTTTGTACCCTTTTTCAAAGCTGCAAACCAAAAAAAAAAATTCGAACCCAAATTAACGAATTGTTTAGATTCGGAAATTTAAGGTTCCAAGTTTTTGGGAGAAGGTTTTGGTTCAGTCCATGCTTTATACAACATCAGCTAAGCATAAGAATAAGCTGCATCGAATTTCGCCTGTACGTTAATGAATACAAGCACTCAGACTTAAAAGCTTAAGAAATCTTTCCAAAAGTTTTAAAGCTGAAAACAATTAAAAAGCGCTAAAGTCGAGTGCCCCGACTTCAAATTTGCCTGTACCCTTGGTTTTCTTTGTTCTTGATTTTCTAATTAGCCAAATGTATACCCTAGAGCTGGAATTACGTTGATGTGTGGCAACATCGCACTAACAACAAGGCACAACAAATTGAAAATAAACATTGAAAACAAAACCAAATTAATTATATTACTATACTCCGCTGTACAACATTTCAAAAGGATCGGTTAAGTAGATTTTGAGCAATGATGTTCACCGACTTTAAAAATGTTGATTGGTTGAACAAAATCAATTTAAAGTTTCATTTGAAGTAAGCTATATCTTAGATTTGTTCCGATTTAATTGAAATGTTGGCAGAAAACTCTCAAAGTGTTGTTCTTTCAGAAAAAAAACAAGAAAGAAAGTCGGTCAAGCCCGACTATAACATACTCTGTACCAAGAAAATTCTTTTGATCATAACTCGAAAACCGTTTATCCGATCTTCTTCATTCCTTTGGCGGATCGATAAGTTATCCTAATAACTAAATATGTCCAGAAGGAACAAGCCATCTATCTTCAAAACTGTGGGAGATATGACGTTTTTTCTAAATTGCGGGGGCGGGAGGTGGCGTGGCCAAAATTGAAAATAAACTTGATCTGCCTGCAGACATTAGAAGCATATGTCCCATACATGTCAAACCTCTATCTCTTACCATCTCTGAGATCTGTGCGTTCATACGGACAGACAGACGGACATGGCTATATCGACTCGGCTGTTGATGCTGATCAAGAATATATATACTTTATGGGGTCGGAGATGCTTCCTTCTGGATGTTACATACTTTTGCACAAACTTATAATACTCTATGTACCTACGGTACAGAGTATAATAAGCAAACAAACATTTTATTAAAGTAAAGTCAATGAAAGAACACGCGTTTTTCTACCTCGCTTGTAGACTTAACCTAATCCACATCCAAAAGATTTCCTGTAGCGCACCTGCGCCACACATTTTTCGTATCTATTAGAACTGCTTAGTTTAAACTGAGTTGCTGGTAGAATATTAACTAATATTTAGAAAAATCGTCATATCTCCCACAGTTTTAAGGAAAGTTGGTTCATACCTTTAACACACATTTAGGAATGAGGATAACTTATCGATCCGCCAAAGAAATGGTGAAGATCGGATGATCGGTTGTCGAGCTATGATCAAAAGACTGTATGATGGTAGGTGTATACCGTCCGCAAATCAAGTTTGTTTCAGATTTCTCTTTTTTTTTATCCCCAAGAGAAACTTCAGATCCAGAATCAAAAAAGGCGTCAGATCCACAATTTTAGTGCTAGAGCCTCGTGGTTTAGTATACATCAAGCTAGTCTAGCTATTCTGAAAAGTACAATCAGATCGGACAAAAAACACCGGAGTTATAAGTGAAACAATTGAGCTGTTAAGGGCATCCCCCCAGTTTTTAGTCAAGACTAGAACCGCTTAAAGGTCCAAATAGTGTTGCCTACATTCAGGATGACAACTTAATAGCTGTTACAAAATCCGGTTACATTTATCTTCAAAAATTCAAAAACAAATAAATGAAAACTCGACGGCGGCGCCCTTACTTGTTTCTATATCTGATATTGAGAGAAATGTGATGGGATTGGAATTCTCTTGACTGATTACAGCCTTGTTTAGACTCATAAGCTGGAAGTGGGCATCTTGCATTGCCATCTTCTCGTCATCTATACCGTCCATTGAAGGGATAGTAGATTTTATTCAAATGGTTTCTTTTCGCATAATCTAGAAATCATACTTTGCTTATCTCCTTTCATAATAAAATATTCCAAGCTTTATTAGAAATGCCATTATTTATACTAAAATCTCCGGAGATTTTCAATATATTTTCCCATTTTTGGTGAATTGGTTAGCCGAACCTCATTTTTTGATCCAAGCATCTTCTAATGCCGATCGGTTCCGGATCGTTTTGCAGCTTTGCTTAAGACCACACTAGAATACAGAGTTTGATATATCGATAAGTGGAGTAGACGTATAAAAGAGTCCTTTTTGCTCAAGTTTTTATTTTATACATTGGAATATCATTGATCTAAGCCGTGCACAGTAAAGTGTATAAAGTTGGGGGGAAAAAAAACACGCTTTCACCTATTCCCCATAATTCTGTGTCAAATTAAGATGATCCTCCTCCACATCTCCCGTACCGGCGGCAGCCTGGCTAAGGGTGTGCAGCATATTCCGAACTGCTCCTGGTGTGCGTTCCAACGAAGAGGTCCAAAGATTTTGCGATCCTCGCTGTTGGGCGTTATTCGGTGTGGAGCTGCCAGCGCTGCTCTCCATTATGGTAGGCATATTGGGTGCATGCTGGGCCAGTGGTTCGATACGTTCCTGCAATTGTGTAAAGTTGCTGCCGCTCTGTTCACTGCCACCATCGCCTCGTTTATAACTATGAGCCGATCTTGACAAGGGACGCCAGCGATTCAGTTTCTTGGAAGCCTTCCGTTGCACGGGTGGCGTACGGCTGCCCGTCTCCAAATTGGAAGAGCCAGCAGCATTACTGCCACCAGACTTGACACCAGCAGCATGTTGCTCCAGCAGACTGCTAACCAATTTGTCCAGAGCCTTTAGATCGACATTCAATTGTGAGTTGGGTATGGAATTCATGCGGCTGCCGGCCAAACTGCTGGAACTGGTGTCCGCATCTCCTGTGCGCATATTTAGGCCAGCTATTTTGGCCAGGCGTTGTGTTAGCTGCAATTTCAAAGATAAGAAATCGATTAATGGAGTGTCTTAGATATGTGAGTCGTTAGCATCTAGCTTTGGGCACTAATGACTCCAAAAGTTCGCCACACGCACGCCTGCCTCCTAGAGATACAGAAACAGTCGCCAGGCAGTCAGGCAGGCAGGCAGGCTTATAAGAAAGACTTAAAAAACTTTCTTAATTTCCTTCTTAAGACTCGCTCTTGCTGAAGCACACCGCTTCAATTAAAACTCGCAGCAGCAGCCGGGACCCATCCAAGCGTCAATTGCCACAAATCAACTTTTACATTAATTTATTTTGGTAGCGGAATTGGGAGTTGAGAACTGGAGGCCTGGGACGACACTTGAGCGACAGACATGCTCTAAATATTTCGAGAGGCGGCAGCAAACGAAAATGCAAACAAACTTGCCAAGCCTACAGTCAAGCCACGCCTCCATTTCCACACCCCACCACCTACTCGAACGACTTGTAATCTGTTTAAAGTGAGCCTCGGCCACTAAAACTCAATTAACCCCATTCGAATAGAGAGCACGAGGCAATTGAAAAGGAAAAAAAAATAAAAAAAATAAACACAAACGAGTTGGAAAGTCAGTCAAGCTCGACTGTGAAGTACCCATTAAGTGACAACGTTTGTATTTCACTGATAACGTTTATGCGAAACAGCGAAAAGTGCTGGCCCTGAATGTATTTGCAAGTTTTGTATTTGGATCAAGAACTTTCAGTTTAAAAAGATTTTTTGAAAAATCAGAAACTTAAAACCTATTAATTCTTGATATTAACAAAGTTTTGAGCACGTTTCGGAGTAGTCCTAAATGCCATAGACTAAATAAAGTTCTTTAGAAATAATATTGAATAATACGTAAACTAAAATAGTAACCAAACATACTTAGTCAAAGCCTCTTCAGTTCTAAATGTAATCCTCTTGGATCTGTAGCAAAAACATGTCCCTTTTGATACTAAGTTTAGTACTGCTAAGCTCTTGGATCAGTTCCTTTTTGTTTGTAAATCAAGAACTTCTTTTTCTTAAAGAAAGTAATTGCTTGCTTTTTTCGTCCATTTCCTTTTATACAGAAATGAAATGCTTGTATTTACTTTAAGCACTAAGTGATCTTAATTGAATAGTTTTTTTTTAGCACGATGCTACTATTCTATTTCCCATCTTCAACGGTTGATTTTGCATTTAAGAAGTTATTGAACTGAAAGTAAGAATTTTTTAGAGCTAAGTCGAACTTACAAACTTATAGAACGGGACTAATTCAAGAGCGATTCTTTAAAACGAATCTTTCCGATTTATCGAAGGTCTTTTTAAGGTTTCGGCGCAAGCACTTACCTAATTCGAAGTTAGAATTTCGATCTAAGTTTTGCAAACATACATCTTAATGTTATTATTCTCTACTTTAAGTACAGAATCCTTTGTTTTATATGCTTCTGAGTGTACCCTTGCAGTTGATTAGGATCAAACCATCACTTAGCACCAAAAAACCCAATTCACTCATGGTTTATTCACAGACATAAGTCCAGCTGGCGAATTTTAAGAGAGAGATTCAGGAAAGCAAGTAAATCGACGGGTGCTCACCAACACAAGCACTTTCTGTCCTCTCCATTTGAACGGTTCTGAAAGTGATAGAGGGCTTATGAATATCTCTCTCTGTTAAAATCGCTCATTTTTCTTTCTAAGTGTGTCAACAATGTCTTTAAAGGCTCCTCTATAAAGACTATACAGTCTCTGCTAAGTGCTGACCAAAAAAAAAAACAATCTTTTGCCTGGATTGAAAATCTCTTTTCAGAGCGGATAACAAACTTTAAAAATAGAGGAAAGTTATCTTTAACGAAGTTTGTATACCCTTGCAGCACGTTTTTCTCACAAAGACTACTTATCGGACTCTACTTTTCTATGACAGCTATACTATATAGATGTCCGATTTCGACCAAATTTAATGGAATCATGGGAAAGCATAGCAAACTAAGAAATACAAAGTTTGGAGGCGTTTACAATGAAAACAAAAAAGTTTTTCTCACTAAAACTAGTTTCTCGACCGATCTTTTATATCGCAGCTATAACCTACAGTCATCCGATATTGACAAAACTATGAAGAATTATGGAAAAGCTTATAAAATAAATGTATGCTTATTTTAAAGAGGTTTACATTGGAAACATAAACGTTTTTATTACAAAGACTATTTTTCTAACCTTACTTTTACTTGACAGCTATACCACATATATGTCCGATTTCGACCAGACTTAGTTTAATTATAGAAAAACATAGCAAACTAAGAAATACAAAGTTTGGAGGCGTTTTCTTTGAAATCAAAAAAGTTTTTTCTCACTAAAACTAGTTTCTCGACCGTTCTTTCCTATGGCAGCTACAACCTATAGTCATCCGATTTTGATAAGACTTTGAAGAATTGTGGGAAAGCTTATAAAATAAATATATGCCAATTTTAAAGAGGTTTACATTGAAAACAAAAAAGTTTTTCCTACTAAGAGTACTTTTCTAACCTAACTTTTCTATGGTAGCTGTACTATATAGATGCCCAATTTCAAAAAAACTTGGCAGAAATATGGAAAAGCATAAAAAACTTGTAAATATGGAAATTGGAGACGTTTGCATTAAAAACAAAAAAGTTTTTTTACTTAAACTAGTTTTTCGACCGATCGTTTCTATGACAGCTATATGCTATAGTCATCTGATTCGTGCTGCATATTTGAAGTAAAAGACTTCTTGCAAAGTTTGTTAAAGATAGCTTTTAAACTGACGGAGAAGATGGCGGACTGACAGGCGGTCATGGCTTTATCAACACAGCTCATCATGCTGATCAAGAATATGTATATTTTATGTGGTTGGAGATCCTTGCTTCTATGCATTAGAAACATCTGAGCTGTTTTATAATACCCTCTGCAAGGGTGTGCAAGGAAAGAATGGAAAAGCTTCAAATCGGGTTGAAAATTTCAATATCAAGATTTATCATCCCCCAACTTACTTATCCATTCTCACACAGTTCGCTGTGGAGCTTCAGCTGTATATGATATACTATGTGCTTGAGACTAAAGTCTCAGAAATAAAGAAATACATATATTTGCCTCTAGTTGGATTTCTACTCTCAACCTGATCGTTCTAAAGCAGGGATGTTCGAGAAGAGAGGCGCTCTGTAACGCTCTGTCTCTCTCTGTCACTCACTGAAGCATTACTTCAGCAAGCATTCGGCATGAATTGCCTAAAGTTTTCGGCCCCTGGGGGCTATGGGTGAACATCCCTGTTCTAAAGCAGTGGAAGTCAAAAAACGCAATCAAATTTTGGCATTGGTATGTGTGCGCATCAACAGTAGGCTGTCTCTCTCTGACACTCACTGATGATTGAAGTTGAGAGCAGCACAAAACCTGTCTGTGTCTGTCTGTGTGAAGCAGCGCTGCCTTTGAGAGTTCGCCAATACACGCGAGATAGCAATCTGCCTGTCCCTGTTCTAAAGCAACGGTTTCAGCGTCTCTAAAAGCGGACTGAGAGGTTTTACTCAGATTTTCAACGCCGCACATATCATTTGGCTGATGACCCAGTGGGTTAAAGTGCCATACAAGGTCGTGTTTAGAGCCCCGAGCTTAAAATGATCAATATTAAACAGTTTTTAAATACAGGAAAATAAAGTACAAATTAAAAAGTTTAACATTTATAAAATTTGCTATTTTCTGCATTTGCTTTTTCATTCTACAAATGAAACTGTTTCATTTTAAAGTCAAGTTTAAACGATCTTTATTCAAGATTGTTGTATTAAGATTAAATTGAGATTTAAAGCTTGGTTTGGCTTTGTGCATTACTGCTAACGATTCGTCGCGGTTTCGGGACTATAAACTTGGTTTTTTTGTTAGGTAAAAATACATTCCCACAAACCCATACCACCCATTGCACTTTCCATACAGGGTACACAAAACACAGCGACTAGAAACGAATAACAAAACGAAGAGTGAAGAAATCAAGGCAAAAGATTAAAACGGAAATGGTTTCCCCTATCCATGGGTATCCCCCTCCAGCAGCATTCAGCGGGCAGGGGGGGGTACCCTAAGAGTCCAACAACCGGCAGCATTTTTCACTTAAAACCGCATTGATACTCAATTACCAGGTCGCCACTCGAACTTGGCGCAACTTTACTACCAACAGCGGGGACAGAACAAACAGCGGCGGATGTGAAGCTCAGGAAAACGGAAGCACTTTGCAACGGAAATGAAACATCAATTAAAGTCGCACACTATGGAGCACAGCGAAAGAAAGAAAGAAAAGGCAGCTGCCGTTTCCGAAAAATATATTGCTTTTCCACCATTGTACACGAGTTACACGAGGAGCGTTGCGGACGGTTATAAGTTTGTGCAAATCTCACCAGGCCTAAGGACATTTGCTGTTAATTGTAATGTGTCCTGTGTGTCTGTGCACGTATGGAGTTTAATTGGCAAAGAATGAAACGCTTTAAAATAGATATTGAAGATATGTGTAACTCAGTTTAACCCCCATGGTCTGAACAAAGATCAATTCACAACAAGCAGCTCAGAGCTGAATTCGAGTACAATTTTCAAGCACAATGCCTAAAAATCAATCTATGCCCACACTTTGATTGGAACCACAAATCCTCCAATGTCCTCCCTCTGTCAGCGATGGACGTGGACCAAAACTTCAAAGCCCCCAAAATGGAAAGACTAGAATACGCTTCGTTTTGTTATTCCTTCCTTCTTTTTTTTATACTCTTGCAAAGGGTATTATAATTTTGCCCAGAAGTTTGCAACGCATAGAAATATTCATTTTCGACCCCATAAACCATATATATTCTTGATCAGGGTGACGAGCTGAGTCGATTGAGCTTTAGTCTCTCAGTTTTGAAGCTTTCGAGCTGAAATTTGGCACAGAGTTTTCTTTGTGCTGCACACTACTAATATGTCGAAACCGACCGGATCGGATGACTATATCTCATAGCTCCCATAGTAATAATCGGTCGGAAAACTAGTTTTAGTTTGAAAAACTTTTTTCTTTTCAATGGAAACGTCTCCAAACTTTGTAATCTAAGGTTTTCTATGTTTTTTTTATAATTCTACCAAGTTTTATTAAAATCGGACAACTATATGGTATAGCTGCCATAAAAAAGATAGGTCTAAAAACCAGTTTTAGTTAGAAAAACTTTTTTGTTTTTAATGGTAGCATGCTGCAACTTTAAGTTTGTTTGTTTCCCACTCTTTCACATAATTTTACAAATTTTTGGCCAAATCGCATGACTATATCATATAGCTCTCATACGAACAATCGGTAGGATAATGGGAAAAAGAGTAATTTTTGAAAATATTTAAGCGAGCACTTGCAAGGGTATAAAAACTTCGGCATAGACAAAGTTAGCTTGGCTTTCTCGTTTCAATTGTTCTCAGCCGTCTGTCTGTTCTGCTCCGTAGCCTAAAAGCTCACTACGCTTTTTTTTCCAAACTGTTTGTTGGTTTTTACTGTGTGGATGGAACAGCTTCATCTGGTTTTACCATAAATCTAACATGATTTTCAACTACTCGGTAGTCTTGAGTTTTTACTTCGCATGCTCTTTTTATGTACGGTTGACCTTTTTGTGACCAACCCCCCGCCCCCTCCCCCCCACGACCAAAGTCGTCGCTGCATACAGCATTGATTTATGACCTCCACCAGCTTGGTTTATTGTCCTGTTGCCTGTGCAGCTTTGGCCCCCCCCCATCCCTGTGCATCGAGTGCAGCGCTTACTTTTGGCTTCCGCTGTGCTTATCAACTAATGATTGAGGTCAGTTTCTTTCTCTACGTATTGCTCTACGTCTTTCTGCTTTTTCTTCTTTAGTAGTTCGCCAAATAATTGCCAGTAATTAAGCTTAAATGCTGCTTGTCAGTGAGGCTCGGGCTCACAACCTCCCCACAACCAGGACAAAAGTCCGTGAGACATGACAAATGCGATTTGCAGACACTTCTCATTGTTGTTGTTGTTGTTGTTGTTATCGTAGTTATTGTTGTTGTGTGTTTTAAGTTGGCATTGTCGTTACTTTTATTGCATCCGACTGATGCGGTGGCACAGGGGGTAGGTGGAGGGGGAGGGAGACCGCCCTGGGGTCGGGGAGTGGCGACTTTACAATCATTTGAAGTGTAGTTTATGGAGCTGGTTTAAGCAATTTGGAGTTAATCTACTGGAGACATGTGTCGAGCGCTTCAGGCTGAGCAGGACTGACGACCGAAACCTGAGATGAAAAATGTGCAACTTAAGCTTGATGCGGATAAAAAGGAAAAGTAGTTGGGCTTAAAGTGTATTTCTGGTGTATTTTCAACTGCTCTGAAGTTATGGATACATTTATAATTAAAATCTTAATTTGCTAACCTTAAGTGATTGACTGTGAAACATTTCTGTGACGATTGTCTCCTGTTCGTCAGTTTAAGTTTTGATTTTTGCTTGCTTAGTTTTGAAGTGGGCGAAAGAAGACGTAAGTTTCCACAAGCGAACACATCAAATGGGTGATTATACCCGTTACTCATACAGTAAAAAGGGTATACTAAAGTTGTGCAAATGTAACAGCCAGAAGGAAGCATCTCCGATATCATAATGTATATATGTAATG
>JAWNNM010003011.1:0-28413 GCA_035044965.1 Lordiphosa andalusiaca | reverse complement strand
TGTTTCTATACAAATTTGAAGTACGAATCCAGTTGTCATCGCATAAAAATTAATGTGTATTTTCGTCTTAAACAGGCTGCAACTTTGCCAAATAAGCGTCGATAGCTTAAAAGTCAAGATTTATTTTAAAAAAAATTCCATAAATCGAGAAGAGTCTGACTCTAGAGGCCAATTTAGACACTTTCCGCTATACTTACAAAGCGCTTTTAATTTTTTAAAGCCGCATTGCTCTGTCGCATATAGCTCATAAATGCAGATATACCTCGTGTGGCCTTCATAATTAATAGATTGTCAAAAATTCGACGGCCATATCTTGGAAACAAGAGCTGATGGAGCTAAACCGAAACCAGATCTGGAATCAGTCAATATAAATGTATGACAAAGTTGGTCATTTTGTCGGCCTGTGTAATTTATCAAAATTCGAACTGAAACTAAAGCCATTTTTAATTTGGATAAAATCTGTAACCTATAATGATTTCTAGTTTCGGGGTTTTTGAAATGTATTTGGCAACGTAAATGTTAAAGGCCACTAAAGGACGAGTCTTTTACTTAAATGCAGTTCCAAATTTCTATAAAACTATAATTTGCGACTTCTGTGCTACACTTTGCACCACACAGAAAAAACTAATATCAAATATCGCTTAATCTTTCAGTATAATTTTAAAAACATCAAAATTTACATATCAAAGATGTATTATTTAATATCAATATGATGCTATGGTATTACATTAATACTAAAAATGTTATATTAATAAGTGAAATCATCAAAGTAGTCTGAAAAATTCCCTAGTGACTTTATTTCAGATCAAAATAGACATCGAAAATGGGAGAGTAGAGAGAGATACGCAGAGTTTCTGAAATCAAAGTGAGACAACTATTGTGCAACTCGAAAATGGCAAAAACAATGTTCATGTCTCTGCCGCAGCAAGAGAGACAGCGAATACTCTAATATTACATTAATACCCCTTTGATATTATACAAATATATATTAAATATTTCATATAGGTATTGTGAAAATACTGCATTAATACTATAAAAATATATCAGCGACATTAACAAATATCAGATTGTTGATTTGAAACATTTCACTTTGATGTTGGAGTGATATATTCGAACATATCATTTTGGGTATTTTTCAGATGAAGGCCGATTCGATACTGAAAAATACCCGATTGATACTAAATATCGCTGATCTTTTTTTTCTGTGCAATATTATTTCATATCCTTGAAAGATACCCACTTGTTTATTAATTAATTCATATTTATTTAAGTATTTAAATTTGTTTCGCCCAAAATTAAACTCAACATTGGCTTGCGGTTTTTCACCGTGCAAAAGTTTTCCTGTTTAAAAATATGTTTTTTTTAAATTAATTTTCATTTTCGGTGTTGGTGTCAGATTTTGAATTACGTTTTATTATTACTTAATTTTACAAAAAAAAGAAGCAGTTTCGCCTCTGACTCGTCAGCAAGGTTGCATCTTTGATCTGTAAGCACCATTTAAGGACCGAAAATGATCTTTCAACATTCACTTTGCAGGAGCCGAGTGCACCACTTTGGACAGATTGGCTGTGAAGCAACAAAATTGTTATTAAAATTCAAATTGGTAAACAAACACCTTATAAAAAAAACATAGCAGAATTTTGGGCTGTGAATTTGCAACAGTGGAACTCGCATATTTGCCAATGCAAGTGGCATAAATACCGATTTGGCAGGTTGTTGAAGCGTGAAGCGCAATCAAAGTCCGCTGATGGCGTAGTTTCAAATAACAAAAACAATATTTATATGCATAATTATAATAAATTATTGTTGAGTTTTATTTTGAATCATTAATAATGTTTATGTGTGAGTTTTCTTTTGTTTGTTTAATTAAATCAATAATATTAATTAAAAAAACCATGTAATTTTAATAACATAACTTTTAATGTTTACGGTCCCTGGGTTTATATAAATTTCATTGCATTGGGAATCGCATAGCATGAAATTCTTTAAATTATTTCTTTAATGTATCTTTTTCAATAAAAATCTATTTGGGCTCTTATCGTACATTGGGCGGCCGCAAATCGGCAAGCAGTCGTGGCCGAGTGGTTAAGGCGTCTGACTCGAAATCAGATTCCCTCTGGGAGCGTAGGTTCGAATCCTACCGGCTGCGTTCATATGTGTAATTGTTTTGCATGAACTAAATATTCTTTTTTCAATTTATTTAATAACTAAGATTCTACTTGGAGGACGAAGTCGTTGTTGTCACACTGTTTTTTTGGGTCATGAAATAAAAACGAATGAATTTCATTCAAAACATTTTTCTTAGTTTTATTCGAAATGGTCGCCTATCGTACTGTTTGTTAAACGATTCCTCTCTACATATGGTAAACATTTCTGAACAGAGAACAGATTTCGTCTCTGGGCATTGTTCGCGCACTGGCAACGTAATGCTGTCGATTTTGTCTTTCGTTTTGGTTTCAATGCCGCTGTTAGCCGATGAGCACTAAGCCCCAAGTCCCCTTTCATAAATTGAATTTTTAGGCTGTGATTTCTTAGTTTTAGAAAAAAACTGTCTAAACACAAGAAATATTCTTTAAATTACCTTAAAAAAAACCTTTTCTTCTGTGCGGTTGCGAGACTTGTTTGGTGAGCGATACATCTTAAAAGTACAAATAAACTTTTTGAGTTAAAAATGGGGAGACCCCAGCGAACATTTGGAAGATAATTTTAACAAAAATCCCCTTTATGAGTATTTTTCGAGCGCTTCTGATGATTAACGAGAAGGAAAGTCGGTCAAGCCCGACTATATTATACTCGAAAATGTGAGAGCAGAAAGAGACACGCAGAGTTTCTCAAATCGAAGGGAGACAACTATAGTGCAACTCGATAAAGGCAAAAACAATGTTCATGTCTCTGCCGAAGCTAGTGAGACAGCAAATTTTCTTCCGACTTGTCTTTTTTTGCTTACATTGCTGATTGCAGTTCCCAACTGCTTTAAGCGGTGATAAACATTTGAACCATGTCCAATGGGTACAATAAAAATATAGCTTTGATATTATTAAATACATCATTGGTAATACATTAATAACCCTTTGATATTAAAAATGTATATATATTATATATTAAGTATTTCAGCCATGTCGTACAGGTATTGTGAAAATACTGCATTGATACTATACAAATATATCAGGGATATTGACAAATATCAGATAGTTGATCTGAAACATTTCACTTTGATATGATCAAAATGTTGGAGTGATATATTCGAACAAATCATTTGGGTATTTTTCAGATGAAGGCTGATTCGATACTGAAAAATACTCGATTGATACTAAATATCGCGATATTTCTTTTCTGTGTACGGACGGACAGACGGACATGTCTCGGAGATGCTTCCTCCTGACTGTTACATACTGTTGCACAAACTTATAATACTTTATGTACCTACGGTACAGAGTATAAAAATAGATTACTATCATGTGCGAAAAAGCTTCAAACATTGGCTTAAAATGTGGTTTATTGAAGTGCGACTCGATATGGTCTACATAGAATGACACGAAAATGAGTTGAAGCTGGTCAGAAGAATTGGTTAAAAATGACTGTTTAAGACAAATTACAAATTGTCCCTACAATAATATCATTTGTGAACAGAAAACGAGCGCATTCATTACTCTTGTAATTAGACCGAGGAATCGAAGATGTCTCCAATCAAAGACCGTAAATAATGATTATTTGTAGACATTTCAACCTCAAAAATCATCAACTTGGAGTACCCACGTGAAAAAAAGTTTCAGAATAAAATACGGTTGTATTTCGCTATTCTATTTATTTCCGCAATGATTTTTATAATTAATAATGATTATTTCTCGAGTAAAATTAATAAAAATCAAAAATAATCATAAATTTTTTAAAATCCGGAAAATTATTTGTATTTTCAAACTTGGCATTGGGCTTTATTGGTTCGACTTGAATCACTTACTAGGGATATGCATCAATCTTGCCCAAATTTCTTATACAATTGTAGTAATCGATATTTGAGTAATATTTATAATAATCATTTCAGAGTTTTATTTTAAAAATCAAATTTAATCATTAATTTTTCATTTATAAAATAAACAAGTAAGGGCGCTGCAGTCGAGTTTCCCGACCACAAAATACCCTGTTCATTTGTTTTCATTTATTTGTTTTTGTAACAAAATTTTCAACCTAAATTTAGGCAACACTTTTTTCTAGTCCTGACCATAAACTGGGGAGGTGCTCTTATCAGCTCAACTGTTTCGCTCATAACTCCGGTGTTTTTTGTCCGATCTGATTGTACTTTTCAGAATGGATAGATATTGGGCCTAGCTTGATGTATACTAAACCACAAGGCTCTAACTTGTGGATCTGACGGCTATTTAGGTCTAGGATTTCTAGAGGAGGTCTAGGTTTTTTGGGGATAAAAGGGGGACGGGGTGGAATTTTTCAAATCTGAAACAAACTTGATCTGCGTACAGCATAAATCTACCTTCGTGCAAAAATTTGTGGCTCTATCTCTTATAGTCTCTGAGATCGACGCGTTCATCCAGACAGACAGACGGACAGACGGACGGACGGACAGACGGACAGACGGACATGGCTATATCGACTCGGCTGTTCATGCTGATCAAGAATATATATACTTTATGGGGTCGGAAAATGTTCCTTCTCCCTGTTACATACATTCGCACAACTTCATGATCCCCCTTTTCCCATTTTCAATGGGAACAGGGTATAAAAATAATCATTAAAGTTTAATTTTTAAAATAGAACTCATAATGATTACGGTACCTGTATCCAAAATAATCAATAGTTACAAAAAACGGGTTTTGGAACATATTACTTTTGTTAGGGCCCACTGTCTTATACCACGCCAAGGGGTACAACACTACTCAATCTATTGGACACACCCGATTTAAGGATCCCACAGCTAAAAAAAATTTGTTCCCTTAAATACCAAAAAAATGTCCTAAAAAAATGGTAAAAACTACCTAAAACTCTTTGAACATTTTAATGGAAAAAAACTAAAATTACTTCTTACTTTTCTCACGGATTTTTTTAATTCGCCTTTCCCTTCTCTCGGATTCGAATTCGGGACGACCCTTGGGTACTGCGCAGATGTTGTCGACATCTTAGCGCAGACGACTATCGACGTCAAGCGTGACACTACGACAAAGCACAGTAAAGAATTTAGCCGGTGGGGAGAAATCACAGCAAATAATTCATCTCAGCCATTGGAATCCAACCTATGCTATATTTCCATACTCCCAAATACTTTAGTTATTGGCCAATTCCACTCAATCTTTAACAGGTGTCATTTTATAGGTTTCTCAAAATCGCCTTAATAATTACGATTTTCGACTTAAGGAGCCTGTGAGAGACACTTGAAGCGCAATTATCATTTATGATAATCGGAATTGGTTGTATCGAACGGAGACTTCCAAAGACTGGTTAGAGTGACTGAACTAGCTAAACCTCCGTTCAATTGATCCAACCTTAAACTTTTCGAATCTATTTGCTCACAAAAAAGGGTTTCCGTTTCATTCGCCGCTCTGCTCTGTTTCTGCTCCAACAGCGTCTCCTATGGCTTCCCCCATCTGGTTCTCCGGCTCGTTAGGCTAACCCAACTAACCTAACTAGCGACTGGCTTCTGTTCGCCGACTTGTTTGCTTCTGTCTGGCTGGCAATGTGTCTCAAGTGCCTGCCTTATATATTTTGTAATTATAATTTCCTTCTTTTTTGCATAATCAACGCACAACTAACGCGCCAGCGCCTAAAAGTATGCAGTGCGCGCGTGTTTATTTACCTTCTTGCTTAGTTGGTGTGCGTGTGTGCGACATAATTAAGTCAATCTGGTGCTGTTGACGTTTGCAGCATAATTGAGAGCGAGCGGGAGCAGGAGCAGGGCCCATGTGGACTTGTCTATGATTCAATTATGCATGTTGCATCTGTGCCCAAGTCACAGACTCCTCCCTCCTCTCCATTCTTGCTCCATTCTAATTGGCTAACAAAGTGCCTTTAATTGGCTTTAAGCGAGTTGAGGGAGCAGAAAAATTGTTTGCTTGGCTACATATGTCATGTGTATGCACTGTAGTTGCATTTTTTATTCTTTTTGCTTCCATGCCGAAAACTTGGATCACAGCCAACGGGCTTGAGGACGTTGTGCTCCAAGAAGTTTCTTAAGGACATTTTCATTCTATTTTTTCGGTGCGCTACTTAAGCAACTCTGCAGGAAGCTTCATTTCCGTGTGCTGACTGATGATTAAGGAATCGTTTACATAAAAAACCCGCCAGCCCCGGGAACCCGATAGAGCGCATAATGTGAGCAAATAAAACAGGTGAATGCATTTCTGTCTGTGTGGCTGGAAATGGATATGGATTTGCCATGTGCAGTTAAAGTAGACTTTCAATTGCATTTTCGGGCTGGCTAAGAGCTCACATTTGCAGCAGGAATGGAATTCACTCAAATTAATTGCTTGCAGAAAGTAGTTTTCTACAAACAGTTTGGCCAGGACCAGGCCTATGGAAGTTTACGCATAGCTTTTCTGGCTTTCACATTGTTTATGCGTTAATTTGTCTTTTGAGCGTTTGCTTCGGGTATTTCCTTTGATGGAGTTCTAATGCAAATATTTTATCAAAAGTTTAAGAGAAGTCAATTTGGGTAAGTTGGTCGACATTAGGATTTTAATGAGAGAAATGCGCAAACATTTTCAACATTTCAAAATTCGTAGACTGTGCATTTGTATTGAAAATCAAATTTCAGTAGCTATTTAAACACAGGGAAATTATACGAAAGAAATTGTAAACCAAAATTGTAGCTAAAAATGAGTATAAAATAGTTATTTTAGTTATTCAACCAGAAATAAACCAAACTAATAGTTTAAGTACGCACGATCTCTTGAATAACAATCTACTCGTTCTTGAAATATCCAGAATATCGATTCTAAATTTGTTTGATGTTTTATGGCCAGAGAAGTGAGCTAAAGAAACTGAGAGAGAAGAGCAAGAGCAACATTTGAGAGAATAGCAGTAGTTTCGTTTATTATGGGAGAGGAATGTGTGGGGAAACTACCAAGTAGTTTTTGAAATTCCCAAGCATTTATGGCATGGCTGATGAGAGATAGATATTGCCAGTGCTGCTCCTTGTGGTGTTGTGTGTTCCTCAATCCGCTTAAAACTTGCTACATTATTTGAAAATTAATATTTTATGAAATAAATTTCATCACAAATAGTACAAATAGAAACGAGATACCTAAGCTAACTTCGTATGTGCCGAAGTTTTTATACCCTTGCAAATGCTCGCTTATATTTTCAAAAAAAAAACTCTTGTTCCCATTTTCTGACCGATCGTGCGTATGGGAGCTAAATGATATAGTCATCCGTTTTGCCAAAAATTTTTAAAATTATGTGAAAGCTCCCGTGCCGCTCCCTCCCTACACTACACTCAGAAAAAAAAGGCTACCGGCGTTTTACACCAATCGGGATAGAATTTAAGCCATTTTGTACTTGAAATTTCAAGTATGATTCGTTCTTGGGTGTACTTTAATTAAGTACGAAACATTCTAAACTCGAAATATGACTGGTAATATTGTTAAAATGAGAACCATCCTTCTTGACTCAAGAACATTTTGTACTCACAGTAAGATGAAAGATTCTAGAAAAGCGAGTTCTTAGTTCAAGTACAAAATATGTTAGATTGAGTACAAAATAGACTCATTATCCCAGCTCCACAAAGTGCGCAACAGAAAATACAAATTATTTTTAAGCGAGTCTGTTCTAAAAATTCCCAACTGGCTGTAGCACTTTTGTAATGGAGTGATTGTAAATTTCTGAGCTACAGTAGCTCTAACTTGCTTTTTGGTTACTGGTCTTCGATATTTCTTTGGTCAATACAGAGACCTCGTTCAAGAACAAAGTGGGAAGTAGCTATACTGTATGGGCTCAAACCAAGAACATTTTGTTCTTGTTCGAAATACTCTTATATTTTTCCTAGAATGTTTTTCGGCTGGCAATAGAAATTACTCACTTTAAGAACGAATGTTTTGTACTTATACTTATACTTATTTTGTAATCGGGCTTGACTTAAGACCAATTTAAAAATATTTTAATCGTTCAAAACATACTTAATATTATATACCCCAAAACAGTCTAATATCAAGTATTTCGGGATTGAAAAAATCGTACTTGATATAAGAATTTTGTACTTAAATCAAGTATTTTCGTACTTACCGTACTATTGACACCGTTTGTACTTAATTCAAGTACAAAGTTCTTGGTTTTTTTTCTGAGTGTACCTGCATCAAAATTTTTCAGTGCACGGGTTGAACCATGATACAATAAAAGAGGTAAGGTGGCATCAGTGTGAGTTCTCTGCAAAGTACCTTCACGTTCAGTGCTACGCGTACTTTTGTGGCGTCAGCTCTTGGCAAAAGTACACATCACACTGACACCGCCCCACCTGTATTGTTGCACCATGGGCTGGACTCTCTGTACTCTGGACGTGGCATGTAGATAAGCTACCCCCAGCTGCATGTAGAAATGACAAACGCGACATTTAAAGAAGCTATTTAAACGTTAAAGGTGAAAAATCCATGTAAAACGTATATAAAAGTATTACATTTTCGAGTAACTTTTAAATAATTTGCTTTCCCTGTATAGGAGCTGCATAAATTGAATTGTAAGAATATTTTGTTTCATTTAACTAATATTTTTATACCCTTGCAGAGGGTATATTGCAATTGTCCAGATGTTTGTAACGCATAGAAGGAAGCATTTCGGACCACATAAAGTATATATATTCTTGATCAGCATGACGAGCTGAGTCGATATTGCTATGTCCGTCTGTTTCTATGCTATCTCCTATGTCAGTTTTAAAGCTATCGCCACCAAACCTTGCACGAAGTCTTCTGGTTCAAATACGCTGCACATTTGTCGGAACCGGCCGGATCGGATGACTATAACATATAGCTGCCATAGGAACGAAAGGTCGACAAACACGTTCTAGTGAGAAAAACTTTTTTGTTTTTTATGCAATCGTCTCCAAACTCTCTATTTAATAGTTCTCCATAATTCTGGTCGAAATCGGACATCTATATAGTAAAGCTGTCATACAAAAGTAGAGATCTCAGAGATGGTAAGAGATAGAGATTTGACATGTATGGGACATATGCTTCTTATGTCTGCAGGCAGATCAAGATTATTTTCAAGATAGATGGCTTGTTCCTTCTAGACCTATTTAGAAATCAGAATAACTAATCGATCCGCCAAAGGAATAAAGAAGATTGGATGAACGGTTTTCGAGTTTGCTGAACGTATAATTTCCTTGGTACGTTATAGTCGGGCTTGACCGACTTTCTTTCTTGTTTTTTTCTAATTTTTTCAGAATCTTAGCCGTCAAAATTGTGTTAAAAACTATTATACTTAGTTAATTTGATTCCCCATGCAATTGCCAACATTCAAAAAGGGTTTTCCGCTGCTGTTATATTTTTATACTCTGTACCGTAGGTACATAGAGTATTATAAGTTTGTGCAAAAGTATGTAACATCCAGAAGGAAGCATCTCCGACCCCATAAAGTATATATATTCTTGATCAGCATCAACAGCCGAGTCGATATAGCCATGTCCGTCTGTCCGTCTGTCTGTCCGTATGAACGCACAGATCTCAGAGATGGTAAGAGATAGAGGTTTGACATGTATGGGACATATGCTTCTAATGTCTGCAGGCAGATCAAGTTTATTTTCAATTTTGGCCGCGCCCCCTCCCGCCCCCGCAATTTAGAAAAAACGTCATATCTCCCACAGTTTTGAAGATAGATGGCTTTTTCCTTCTGGACATATTTAGTTATTAGGATAACTTATCGATCCGCCAAAGGAATGAAGAAGATCGGATGAACGGTTTTCGAGTTATTATCAAAAGAAACCAAGAATTTTCTTGGTACAGAGTATGTTATAGTCGGGCTTGACCGACTTTCTTTCTTGTTCAATATCTAAATGGCCAAAATGCTCGTCACACAACAACAACATTTGAGGCATCTGCCATATGTTTGCGTCTGCTGCCGTTCGTTGCATACTTCCAGGGGCAGGGAAAAGTTGCCAGCTGCGTCAGCAGCTGCTGCATACATAAAATGTAGTTCCAGCAGAAGCCAAAAGTTGCCAACACAGTGACACCCAAGCCAAAATGCACTGCATAGTTTGGTGCACAGACATCAACTAAATCAACAACAGCAACAACAACAACAACAGCAACAACAGCAACTTTTGCTGAAGACAAACACTAAATTAACTTATGCAAGTAGCTGAGAGAAAGCGAGATCGCATAGAGCAGCAAAAAAACAAAAAAAAAAAGGAAGGGGAAGTGAAAAAATTGTATGTAAATGCTTTTGGCAACTTTTGCATAAAACTTCCTCCTCCGCTTCACTCCTTTCGGGTTCTGCTTAAAAATTAACAAACGTCGATGTGCAAACCCGCCCTCCCCCCCCCGTTTGGAAGGGAACAAAAATAAAATAAGATAATAAAAGTTAATGCCTGACAACATGGCGTATGCGTAATTTGCATAAATAAAACAGCCGAGCTCCGGACTGCGGAAACTGGCATCGATTTGGACTAAATAAAAGTGCAAATATTTTCATGTAATTTTATTTTTCAAACTGAAACATGAGCACGATTTAGAAACTCTTTGTTTTTTGTGTGGATTTTGGTTATGTGACTGCACAATTTTGAACTCAATTCAGTTTGTGTTGTAGTTGTTTCTGCTTTGTGCAAACGTGTTTGGTAAATATTTATCGATTTAGAATTTTGTGCGCCAATGTTAATTAAGTGCCATGGCAGATTTCTACGTACAGGAGGTGTGCACGTGTGAGGGGGAGGGGGCAGGATTTGGTGTAAATTTAATCTACATACGGAGCAAAGTGTAAATGTGATATTTTGGCAACTCGGGATGCTGGGATTCATTCGAATAGCCAAGGACTTAAAGAGATGAAAAATACAAAATATTCCACATCATATTTGTAAATAAATTGTGTGATTTTTTTGTTTGCCCCCCGTTCACCTTTCCACAGACCAGAAACTTCAGTTTCCCTCCACCAACTTCCATTTATCTTATAACGTCATTTGCCATGATTTCAAAAACTTTAAGCTGACGATGATGTCATTATTGTTGGCAAACTTCGTTGGCTTCTGCTGCTGTCGTCGTATAACGCAAATAGCCAGCAACAAAAACAAAAACCACAACAGCAACAACAGCCAGCTGAAGTTATGAAGCTGCTTTGACAAATTCGTTAAACAACCAACAACAACAAGAACAACAACAACAACGGCAAACAAGTTTGAGAAAAAAACAGTCAGGCAACAGCAAGCCAACCAAATGAGCTTGATATTTGGTTCGACTTCATTTTTGTATTCTTTGAGAGATTTTTGATTATTGATGGGCCCAGACGAGAGGGAAAAAAGAGAGAAAGGCAAATGTAAAATCGGAAAATAAATATTTATGCTGAAATCGGACTTTACTTAAACGACTCAGTGGGCGTGGGGGAGGGGGAGGGCTTTGCTACAAAATTGGCTTTCATTCACGAAATTCATTTGTGCGGCTGCCACAGAATAATGTAAAAAGTTATAATTTACTTGGACTTCAGTTAGATGGCAGAGAATCACGCTTCTGGGCCACAATTTTGTGAGTATTTTAAGGAAAATCTACGAAAGTTGTATATTAGTTTTATACCATAAAGTCTTTATAGTGTAATTTTCAATCTTTTATGGGAATCTATCCCAATTAGAGTTGGGCGTGAGTCGTGTTTTTCTTCATATCATAGACACGCACCACTTAACACGAACGTCTTCGTGTCGTGTCAAAATTACATTTCAAGCGTGCTTGGGCGTGCCAGTTTTTAGCGACTAGAAACGAAATAAGCAGGCACTACTTATCTCTACAAATGCTCAGAAAGGTTTACATATGTTTACAGAAACACGGACATATATCTACAAAACATTGCACACCGAAGTAGCTGGTCATTCATTATATTTCCGAGCCTTACTCAAGAACTCTGAAATCACAGGAAAAGCGTTTTGGACCTACTGATCTTCATTGTGTAGGCTTGTTTTTAGTCCAGAGAAACCAAATGTAGACTTGAATAGTTTAAAAAATTGTGGAAAACTATTTCGGCACAATGCTCCATTCAAATAAGACTACAGATTTCAAAACATTTTAAAAGTGTTTCTATTCATGTAAAATTCGACATGAAAATTTATATTTATGTGTTTTGGAAACCAGCAAAAGCTGGTTGTGCAAAAGCACATAAAATCTACCAAAAAAATTCCAGGAATTTGATGAATTTAGATGTGCAAATCACGCTAATGAACTAAAGTCGTGTGTGTCGTGATGTATTTAGAAAACCTTTAGCCGTACGTGTGATATGCTTGTTTTAAATACGCAATTCGTGTTAGAGTCGTGTCGTGTTGAATGTATTCGAACTATATGATATAGCTGTCATACAAATGATCGGTCTGAAAAACAGACTTAGTTAGAAAAACTTTTTTGTTTTCAATGGTAGCATCCCGCAATGTATTTGCTTGTTTCACATGCTTTCACATAATTCTACAAATTTTTCTCCAAGTCGGAAGACTATATCATATAGATACCATACGAACGATCGGTCGGAAAATGGGTCTTTGTGGGAGAAAATTATAAAATCATTTTTAAAAATATTTAAGCGAGCACTTGCAAGGGTATAAATGCTTCGGCACAGATGAAGTTAGCATAGCTTTCTCGTTAAGAATTTATTTATGTTTATACCCGTTACTCGTAGAGTAAAAAGGGTATACTAAAGTCGTGCAAATGTATGTAACAGGCAGAAGGAAGCATCTCCGATATCATAAAGTATATATATTCTTCATCAGGATCAATAGCCGAGTCGATATAGCCATGTCCGTCTGTCCGTCCGTCCGTCCGTCTGTATGAACACCTAGATCTCGGAGACTAGAAGAGCTAGAGCAACCAAATTTTAGAAGTAAGCTAGTATTGTCTGTAGGCAGATCAAGTTTGTTTCAAATTTTGGCCACGCCCCCTCCCGCCCCCGCAATAAAATGTTGAATATCTCCTACAATTTGTAAGCTATCGAGCTCAGATTTTGCAGTGTAGTGCATGTGGCCAATATGTACAATCTTACAAATTTTCATAATGATCGGATAATAAATGGCAGAGTTAAAAAAACGTTGCATACTTATCTGAGCCGCAACACTAATTGCCTTGAGTAACGGGTATTTCGAAGTCCGGCAGGGCCGACTTTAACTTACGCTCTCGTTTTGATTTTGTCTGTGGACTAGAACGAACGAAATCGTGTCGAAATAGAGACCCTTTTTAATTTTTTGTCAGAATTGATAAATATACAAAAAAATTAAAAGGAAGGTTAAAAAAAAATAAATCCTATTTTGTTCTATTGATTTTTTAAATAAGTACCAAAGTTTGCTTCTCTGGACTAGAATATCCCTTTCAAGGAGGCCCTGCAGCATGGGACAATTACTTATTAATCTTCAACTTACCGCATATAAGGTTCAGTCAAGCAACCTATGTGAACGCTTAAGGCCGAGAATGAGTAAAATAATCGAACCCCTTTAAATATGGCTTTAGACCTGGTAAGTCCACCACGGACCAGATATTCTCCAATACCGGAGAAACCCCATGAGACATAGACCAAAACCCATCGATAAGGTCAAAGTTCCTTGAAGCACTGACTACTTTAGGTATACCAGCAAAGTACGTTCGACTTTGCACCTTATCGCGTAACTTCTATAATCTGCTTAGCGAGCAGTCCGTAAGGGGGGCGTTCTCGGAGATAGAGAATCATATTTGAATTCGACGGTCCGCCAACATCGACATCGAAGGCTCTAAATGATATTTTCCCGCAGATTTTGAGACTCTGTATTATTAATTACCTCTAACTTACTCCCATCCCAAAAAGCAGCTTAAATTTACAGTAAATGTACTCCTCCACATCGTCATTAACCGTTCAAAGTGTCCCTTAACCAACATGTTCGTGTTCATATCGATGTCAGTCGCTTTTATTGACCGACCGACTAGTGGGTCAATTAGGGCCCGGCCGTGGGATCGAAAAATTATGAAATACTGTTGCCGAAGCCGAATTGAACACCCACACACGAGCCATAAACTGCTTAGCGAGAGTTGGGAATGTCAACTTGTCATAAATGAAATATTTATTGACGTTCTTGGGGCCCGAATCGACGGTTTCGGCTAAGGAATGCAAAACATTCGTGATAATAAATAACAAGTGAAAGAGAAAGAGAGAGGCAAAAGCAGAGAGAAAGAGCAGCTGTTTCTCTTTTGAATTTAGAAAAATGTAAATAGCCGGCAAACTTTTAATTCTCCACCTGTCGTCAACTCAGAAAGTGAAAGAGAGAGAGAATGAGAGACGCTGCAATTCTCTCGTTTTTGCGGCTTGCAATTTAATTTTTTTTTGCTGCCAGCTGTGGCTTATCATGCAACGTGCTTTCCTGTGACGTCATCAACTGGGAAAGCAACCGAGCAAAACGAAATGGAATGAAACGAACCCAAAACATTGCCAGTGACCTCCAAAAAAAAAAAAAACAAACAAAATGAGCAGCACAGTGACGTCATCAAATTATTTTTAATCATGTCGTCGTCGTCGTCTCCGCTCGCTCGCTCATTCGCATTAACATATTTAATGTTTTTTTGTTGTTTTTTTCCATCTTGCCAAATTATAATTCGGTTCGTTTTGTCTGTGTGCGAGTTGGTTGGAGCCTAATTAGATTTAATTAACGTGCCCAATTGTGTGGGGACAAGCGAAGGCTCGGACTAAACTGGAGTTAAATTGTTTCTTTGCTGCTGGCTTGTTATTTTTTCTCCTCCTTCGGCTTACAATTAAGGCCCACTTCAGCTGTACTTTGGCCTCGTTTTGCGACTCTAAGGCAACGCGCCACCGACATTGGTACATCAATTTGTCGCGTGAGCTTGATTAATTAGTCGAGATTAAAGTCATAAATTGATAAGAATTATGTGAGTGTCCTATAAACGGTTCAAATTTATGTATGTTCTTTTCTAGCAAGTCTAATGAGCTGAACGAGTTTAAGAATTGAAAGCAAAAAATATTTGAAAATCTTAAAGTTTATACTTTGGATTAACTTGGTATTGTGTCCTCTATATCGCTTAAATTCCGATTATAACTTGTGTTTAAATCAATTTCATATTGCTTTGACTTACAAAGGAAACAAAATCCAATTCAGGGAAATGTTTAATCTCTGTTAACAGCGAAGTAGCCGTTTCTTACAGAGTCCTCGAAAAGTAAACATCATCCAATTTGTTTAAGAAGAAGAAGCCAACATTAACCCATATTAAAGAATTAAGAAAATTCGGCTAAGAAACGCGGCACGAGTTTCCAATACCAAACTCATCAGGATCGGATCGACTCTTGTTTTCTTGGCTCATTTAAAAAAGTGCATCTTGAACAAACCCTACTAAACTTGATACCGAATCCGACCTGTTCTATAAAAACAAGTAAAAGCGCTGCAGTCGAGTTTCCCGACTACAAAATTCCCTGTTTATTTGTTATACTCTGCACCGTAGGTACACAGAGTATTATAAGCTTGTGCAAAAGTATGTAACATCCAGAAGAAGGCATTTCCGAACCTATAAACATTTCAACAGCCGAGTCATGTCCGTGTCCATGTCTGTCTGTCCGTATGCACGCACAGATCTCAGAGATGGTAAGAGTTAGAGGTCTCACATGAATGAGACATATGCTTATTTTCTCTGCAGGCAGATCAAGTTTATTTTCAATTTTGGACACGCCCCCTCCCACCCCCGCAATTTAGAATTTACTTCGTATCTCCCATAGTTTTAACGATAGATGATTCATACCTTCTAGACAAATTTAGTAATCAAGTTAACTTATCGATCTGCCAAAGGAACAGTGAAGATCAGATGAACGGTTGTCAAGTTATTATCAAAAGACTGTTCGCTGCTGCGGCGCAGTAGCAGCGCTGCTTTCAGCTGCTACTGCAGCAGCAAAATTTATGCTGAGCGCATAATTTCGTTGGCACAGAGTATGTTATAGTTGGGCTTGACCGACTTTCTGTCTTGTTTTTTATACAACTCTTTTTAACTTAGTAACCATAAGTTTTTGGGGCTTAAACCTCGCCTTTACCCTAATTCTGCGCTCCTTAAATCATATTTCTTTACAAATTTGAAGCTCATAATTATTTCTCCGCAAAACTGCTATTAATTAAAACTCGGAATGCAGAGGTTCTGAAACGAACCGGCTTCGAAAACCACAAAGAAAAACGGTTTGTTTCGGGTTCGTTGTAAGACGAGGTTTAAGACGTGTATAGCTTTCTCTTTGGGATGATACTTGTTAATTTAGGAATTTGAATCGTTTCCCTAAAATAATTTTTATACGACATTTCGTCCGACCCTCTACATCCTAATCGATGCCAGATCGATATAACCTTTAAGGTTGACATGTCATAAATTTCACAACATGTAATCCTGTAAGTTTTCTGCAACATCCCTCAAATCTCTGATGATTTCTCAAAAAATATTTTACAGTTGAGGTCTGTATCCAGCATCCCGAAATTTGTATTTCATCACAATACTTCATATAAATAGGACACCTTTTATACAGCTTATGATCATGCAAAGCAATGACAAAGTGGGTATGTTTATTAAACGAATTGTGACAAAAGAAATATATCGAAGTGCTGGATACACCCGTTTAAGTAAAATTCAAATTCTTGGTCTTATTACGAAAAATGAGTCACAGTAATGTTAAGCACTTATTTTGTGAATCATTCAACAAGTTTTGAAGTCGTGGATCTTTAAAACCAGAGGCTAATATGGGTGGGGGGATTCTAGTTGTTATTCGGAACATTTTTAGACTTTCCTGCCGAGTGTAAGATTCAGTCTTTCAGAACCAACAGCTTAACAGAAGAAGTTGCTTGGAAATTGGTCCAATTTATTCATGATTATAATGTTTGTTAAACCGAACCGAAGGTTCAGGTTTAGCTTTAATACCTTAAAAAGTTCGGAATACAGTAATCTGAAAGTCGGAATTCCGGGTTCAAGCCGGCGTGCAGCCCTGAACCAAAGTGTGCGAAAAGTCATACTACGATAGATATGATAATATTAAAAAATGTGCCTTTATGAACCACCGAACCGAACCGAAGCTGGGGTTCCGTAAGCTCCAAAAACAATGTATTTGACCGAAAAGGCGGTTCAGATACTGTGTGAACCATTGAACCGAACCAGTACTTAGTTTCGAGTGGTTTGCATCGCTGATTTAGATCATAAGATTCCGAAGACTAACATCTAAGATGGGTCTTCATAGAAAATAGAATGAATTAAGAGTAAACCGCAGAACCGAACCAAAACAGCGGTACAGTAAGCTTGAGAAACCCTATAAGAAAGCGAACTGTGACGACTTATGAACTGTGGAAGCCAGTGATCCAAGCGGTTTGCATCCCTGATTTCAACAGATTGCTTATACCATTCAATTCAAACCTAAACATTACCATTTCACACACTTTTTTCCGATCTTACGTCATGGCCATGAACATTCAATCCCAAGCAGTTTGCACTTCAAACTGTGAATTTCTCTCACATACTCAAAATGTGTTTCGTTCATTAACCCAGCCCTCAAGTACTCACAGCGATCTGAATTAATTTAAGAACTGCATTACATGAATTCCAAATGAAGTTATTTCCTGTCATTCCCTCCGTCTCCCCTCCCCCGCCCCGTCAAGCCGGTGAATTAGTGAAAGAGTTTCGGTGCGCGCCGGCAAGCGTCATTTGATTGTGTTGTGTTTTCTATTTGCGGCTCTCCTCGGAACATACAAACAGCTGTACATAGTACGATTTCTAATACACAGCGTGAAAGAAAGCCAGAACAATAACAATAAGCAAAAGGTGAGAGCGAGAGAGGTTTCCATGTGAATTTTTTATGGCCCGCTCGCTCGCTCGCTCGCCCGCTTGCTCGCCGTTGACGTCGACTAATTTTGTCGATGATTTGCCCAAGCGAGTTCAGTCAATTTTCAACAGTCAAAGCAATCGGACGTCCACAAGCAACTAAAAACATTTGACAACTACAACGGCAATAAGAAAACTAAAACAAAAAAATAAGAAAAGTTTCCAGCAACTTACGTACTTAACTGAAAAGTCTTTGGAAAAATGTCCGCACGTCGCGTCACAGTAAACACACGCGTGTCCCGCGCCTCCACATCCACGCCCGTGGGCGGCGCCTCCACCTCATCGCGGGTGGGGGCCACCAGCCCCACCAGTCCCACGCGTTCCACACGCCTGCAGGAGAAGGAGGAACTGCAGCACCTGAACGATCGCCTGGCCTGTTACATTGACCGTATGCGTCATTTGGAAAATGAGAACAGCCGCCTAACACAGGAGTTGCACTTGTCCCAGGACACCGTGAATCGCGAGACTTCGAACCTGAAGGCCGTTTATGAAAAGGAATTGGCTGCGGCACGTAAACTTCTGGACGAAACGGCCAAGGAGAAGGCCAAATTGGAGATTGATATCAAGCGTTTGTGGGAGGAGAATGATGATTTGAAGCAGAGGTAAAGTGGGGGTGTGGGGGGAAGCAGTACATACATAGTTGTGATGTCATCAGAGACATGCTCAGCTCTTGCTTTGTGTATATTTTGTAAGAGAGGAGCGACGAGGTCTGTCTCGATGATGTCATTCGAAAATAAGCAAAAAGCAGGCGCGCACATGGTCATTTTGCCCTCTCTCTCTCTCTCCCTCTCTCTCTTGATTTCTTACCTCTTATTGTTTATTTTTTGTATTTACACTTCGAGAAGTCTCGAAAGAGTCTTATTTGGGTGCTACCAAACTCGGGTTAAAACCCTATCAAGGTTATACCTTATTTTGGTTGTTATGATGTCATGATGGGTTTCCATTTCTTGTAATGGTTTGCCATGCTAATACCGGTTTAGACGGCCCCCACCCCCTTTCCCCCCCTTCCATTTCCACTGGGTGTGATGTCAACAAAATGTGCGTTGTACGATTGCGTTATCAGGCAATACTTATTTTTGGTATTATTTATGGTCTGTGTTAGAGTTTTTGTGTATAACCAAAAGCTTTTTCCAAGCAAAAAGATTAACATTTTGTTGGTATTTTGGGTTCGTTTCTCTGAGAGATAGAGAGAAAGTTATGAAAAATGTGGTGTAGGTTTGAGTAGAAACGGGTTATTGAGAGATGTGAATTGTGGTATTTGAGGGAACGGCTGCTGATTAAGTATTCTAATTGATATTTGATTAACAGTGAGCAAGAATTTTAGGTGATAAAGCCAGTTCAGTTGAGTCAGCAACTTGTCGGTTATTCAAATTGTGGTTAAACATCAACTTGGGGCCGATTTTATATGTTCTATATAGTAACTATGTGACATATAAGCTAACAACAGAGTAAGGGCCGCTGTCTTGCTAAGTATCAGTTAAACTTAGATTTTACACTGTTATTTGTGAGTTTATGTCACAGATAGCTTTAGGCAGAAGATGAGAAAGCGGACCTTAATTGTGAGTTTATCTGATACTTGGCAGTTATGTAGAAGATGTGAAATAGCCCTTTAGTTGGATCCTTAGGGCATAGATTAAGTTCGAAAGCACTGATTCCATCCACCTAATATACTTCTCACCCCATCTGAGGTCAGTCGGAACTATCTACCTACTTAAATACTTTCCACCACCATTGCGTCAGCTGTGAAATAAGTCAAACCCGTTTGACTTTTAATATTAATACAGAATATTCTGATTTAAAGTCCAATAAATTTCAAAGTCAACCTCTATACATTCTTGAAACAAAATAATAGCACTTCAAAATAGAACAAAAAGTTCATGGTTTAAGCCTTCAAAATACTTAAGCAATTAACAATTCTCTCTTGATTTGACAGAAAAAGCTAGAAATTAACTAAGAACTAGATGGAATTATTGTTGGCCCGAAATCCATCTTTAATCCAATACAAAAATGTTATAATCGGTTGGGAATTTCAGGAACAGATTTGTTAAAAAAAAAACAAACGTTTCGGAGCTTGATTTCGAAGTCTACTTTGTACTAAATCTACGATATTTGGTATTCTGCATAATACACAAAACTCCTGACCCAATAACATTTCAATAATATTATTTTATATTTCGATAAAACGACATCTCCCAGCCATTTTTAACTAACTGTAAAAACTAATGTTTTTAGTTTTCATCTGGAGGACTTAGGGGCAAAGACAATGATTCTACTCAGCCTTCAAATTTTAACTTTTTACATAAAATTAAAGTCCCATACATCAGTAGAATGAGAGAAGCTCTTCTGTGATCCCTCACCTATGCTTACACAGAGCAAAATCGCAGAACCATTTTTTGAGAACGCCAGAACTGCATTTGAGTTTAAATGTTTCGTTTTTAAGAAGCGCAAATGGATAAAAAAAATTTGATTTAGCTTGGAATTAAAGGCTATAAAAATGGATCGGAAGTCTATATAATACATTTACAACATAGAAAGATTATTGTTGGACTTGTCTAGAGTCGACCTCGTGTTGGATTGGTAGACTCGCGTCAAATTGGCATTGTATACTTTTCTGTGCGGTGGCTAGGTTAAGTTCAACTATGCTCATTTCAAGAATATTTGGAACTTATTTTCCCAACAAGAACTCTTAGATACCATTCTATTTTTCTATTGCGTTGAAGAATTTATATTTTCGGAACAGGATTTTTCGCTCTGCGGATTGAAAATCTTTTAATCAGCTTATTGAAAAGCCTGCCGGTACAGCAATTACGATAACTCGAGTATTTAATTTAGTTTCTTTTAAAAACTAGCTACAAACAGACAGATATTTTTACTTGAAAGCTCTTTAATTTCAGTCAATGAACCATAGAATCTAATTAAGTTCCTTCCTTACTCAAGCTTAAATGAAATTGCATCAATTTCTCAGCCATTCAGTGAAATGATCAAACAAATGTGCGTCCAACTAGTTACCCCACACATTTCATTTCCCACCCATAAAATGTTCAAGAATTTTTCTACGCATTGCCTTGTGTCAAAATTGAAACAAACAAAATAAAATACTCATACAAAATTAGGTTACTTTTTGGTTTATTTATGTGCCATGGACATGAAAGCCAAAGAGACATAGAGGAATCGAGCGAGGGAAATTGGAACAACACGCATGCCAACTAACCTTGAGGTCTTTCAGCTATTTCCGTACTAATTGTGCATTTCTGTTGAGGCAGTAGATGAAAATTGTTTATAATTTCTAATGTTTTATGTTTATGAATTACAAGGCGGCGGGGTGGGCTAGTTATAACTTGCCTTAAAAGGTAGCCAAATATAATTGAATTGACAATGAAAACTGTAGAAAATTTAATGGCGGGATTGTTCGAGGAATTTTGGGGAGATCAATAAACAAGTTTGTTTTCATTTAAATAGAATTTTAAATAAATTTCAAAGTTGCCAGGCCATCAATTATGTATGTGCGGGGAGATCAGAAATAGCCCGACTACTTTATGCTAATGGCATGTGACGCCTTGTTCAAGGCAAACCAAAAAATTTCACATAAAAAATGAATAATACATTTGAGAGATAGAATAGAGCTCGGCGAGAGATACAGGAGAGGGAGAGAAACGATATCAAGCGTGAGTCAATGGCACTGCCAAGTGGTGACGTCACCAGCTCTCGTGCACATGTTTCTAACACACGATTCCCATTTCATCTTTCAGGCTCGACAAAAAGACCAAGGATTGCAATGTGGCTGAGAGCAACTACCGCCTCTATGAATCTCGTTACACCGAAGTCAATGGCAAATATAATCAAGTACTTGCCGACCGCAAGAAGTTTGAGGATCAGGCCAAGGAACTGGCTGGGGAGAATGATCGTCTGCGTCGCCAGTTGGATGATCTGCGCAAACAACTGGAGGCCGAGACTTTGGCTCGTGTCGATTTGGAGAATCAGAACCAGAGTCTGCGTGAAGAATTGGCCTTCAAGGATCAAGTGCATACCCAGGAGTTGACCGAAACGCGATCCCGTCGACAGATTGAGATTAGCGAGTTGGATGGACGCCTGACCAGACAATATGAGGATAAGCTGCAACAGTCGCTGCAAGAGTATCGCGATCAATATGAGGCACAAATGCGAGCCAATCGTGATGAGATCGAATTGATGTACGACAGTGAGATACAGAATCTAAAGGCAGCCGCCTCGCGTGCGGCTCAAGGATCGGCTCATGCCACCGAAGAGATGCGCCTGATGCGTACAAAGATTGATGGATTGAATGGCAGGCTGCAGGAGCTGGAGAATACAAATGCGGGATTGAATGTGAGTTGGTGGTGTGAAAGTAGACTAACATGGGGATGTATGATTATGGAAGTCGAGGGAATTTTGAAATTTATTCCGTACGGAAGAATCAATGCTGCCCCTAAACTTAAGCTCAAAGCTTCTTTAAGCTCTAGTTTCTGATTTTATATACACCGATCTAGGATTTTGGGCAAAAAGTTCGTTTAAAATCCTTTTTTGACTGCAAACAGAAGCAGCAGAATGTCAATTATTAAAAAAAGTAGCTATGGTCTCTTTAGCTGCGTGACAGTCGTGGTGCCGCAACCTTGACTGTCCAATCAGCTGGGTAGAAGCCGAAATACAGTTTATCCGACACCTACCCCTGCTAAATGGGCGCTACATTATGGATGCCTTTCTGGTCTCCACATATTGACCAAATACTCCTGCATTTTCACTTTTATTAGTTGAATTCATTTAAATGTAAAAGAAATCAACTCAGTGTGACCGTTTGACATCTGATGGTATTTTGAGCAGTCACACTGTATCCTTAGCTGAACCCCCGCGGAATAAGCTGTCTTTTAGCTAGCTCTAGACTTGGCTTGTCTGAGTTACTAAGCCTAAACGCCTAGGTTTCGGAGAGTAGAATGCCAATCGAGACGTTGGGAAGATGAATTGGTGTTCTCTTATAAGAAAGTAGTACGTGTTTTTTCTGGGGTTATTGACATGCCCAACTAAGCGAAAAAGAGACAGGGATAAATTATATATATTTTATATTTATTCTGACAAATAAATTTTTGAAAAAAATTCTGCTCTATAACAACGAAAGTTGCCGCTCAGCTGAGAACCGTCCAGCTACTGCGCTGCAGCAGCAAACATTCTTTTGCTCATAACTTGACTATTGTTCATCCGATCTTTATCAACTCTTTGGCGAATCGTAAAATAATACTGATTACTAAATATGTACAGAAAGTTCGAACCATCTATCTATAATAGTGACGGAGAAGTTAAGCTTTTTCCAAATTGCGGGGGCGTGGCAAAATTTTCCGAATTGAAGTTTTTACTATCTCTTACCATCTACCATCATATATCGCTTCGGTTGTTGATACTGAACAAGAAATGATATACTTTATGGGGTCGGAGATTATTTCATCTGGCCGTTACATACTTTTATACAAACAAAATATACGCTGCATACCTTTGGTACAGTGTACAAACACCAAATCAATCCAAATAGCATCGGTTTTTTCATTGAGTTTCAGTAAATCTGTGAAAATTCTCAACTATTTGGTTGTGTTGTTCTTAAAGACGAGGCTTACAGTTAATTTGAGTATAAGAGTTTGTCGAGTTATATTCGTTCATATCAGTGGACTTTGCTCATCTATAAGTTTTCTGCTGTACAACGAAGTTTTCGTTATAGCGAATAAGTTTTCAGAACACTTTAATTCTATATTACTATATTTTCTCTTCTTGAGATTAGCTATATAGAAGTTCGACTGTACTAGACTTAGGAAGAAGAAGCGTAAGAGAAATTCAAAAAAGGTAGCGACTTCTCTCTTCTAAGTAGGATCGGTTGGCTTAGTCTTTTATGAAACTACACGAGTTAAGTGATGTTTTATAAGGAATTTCGAATTCAACTTTGAAATACGAAACTCTTTTCAATCCGCTTCCGACTCCAAAGTATTCTGAACTCAGGGCAGTTACTCTATGCGATTTCTTAGCCAAACTTAAGTTAGGGCTAGGATTTAAGTTTACTTTGCCTGTATTAATCCTTGATCTTCCCTTCATTTTGTCTCAATCAGACCCGCATTCGAGAGCTGGAGACTCTCCTGGACACAGAGCGTCAGCGTCACAATCAATATATTGCCTCTTTGGAGGCCGAACTTCAGCGTATGCGCGATGAGATGGCCCATCAGCTGCAGGAATATCGCGATCTGATGGACATCAAGGTCTCTCTGGACTTGGAGATTGCCGCATATGACAAGCTGCTGTGTGGCGAGGAGCGTCGCTTGAATATCACTTCACCGGGACGTCCTGGCACCGATTCGGGCATCTCCAGCAATGGCACCCATTTGACAGCCAGCGGTGGCTCGCGTTCGGGTCGTGTGACGCCCAGTGGACGTCGTTCGGCCACGCCAGGAATCTCGGGCGCTAGTGCCGTTAAGAGACGCCGCACCGTCATCGATGAGAGCGAGGATCGCACCATGTCCGAATATACAGTGAATGCGGCCGCCAAGGGCGATTTGGAAATCCTTGAGGCCGACACCGAGGGACGCTTCATCAAGTTGCACAACAAGGGCACCGAGGAGATCAATCTGACCGGCTGGCAGCTAACACGCATCGCCGGCGACGAGGAGCTGGCCTTCAAGTTCTCACGCGGCTCCAAGGTGTTGGGTGGTGCAAGTGTGGCCATTTGGTCGGTGGACGCCGGCACTGCTCACGATCCACCCAACAATTTGGTGATGAAGAAGAAGTGGCCGGTGGCCAACTCGATGCGCTCGGTGCTGGCCAATGCCGACAAAGAGGTGAGAGTCTTGTCGATATACAACACTTGCGGCACTTGTGACATCTGCCGCCACTGCAGACATCTCGAGTTTGTGCTCGACCAGTACGCAAAACGCCTTCCTTACGCCCCCAGCAAAGAATCGCACTCATTCCGTTTTAATCTCTTTCAGGATGTTGCCAGCTACGACCGTGTCCGTGCAAACGTTTCCAGTCATGTCTCCAGGCATCGCAGCAGCGGGGCTCCCGCCACCGGTTTTACCCTCGGTTCCGGAGCTGGCTCCACTGGCGTAAGAAGTCTCTTCTCGCTGCTCTTCTAGGCGGCAGCACTAACCACCACCACAAGGACAACTCAACTCCGCATAGAGATGGAGATCCACTGACAGAAAGCAACAACAAACACAGCAACATTCACATCAAAAATCCAAATCAAAAACACAATTCTTGCATATCAAAAAATTTAAGTTTGTTTCAATTCTCTTCATCATTTTGTTTGCTTTAATTTATGTTTTGTTACTTTTGGCTCTTCTTTATGGACTCTTCTTTATGTTTAATTATCGCTTAAGAATTTGTCAACTATTTTTTGTAATTGTCTACAAAATAATGCATTTTTTTGGTACAACACACACAAATATATATGTATATGTATTGTACGTTCAAAGGAATTGAATTAAGTTGTACGTAGATGGGACGGGTGGAAGGGGTGGAAGGGGTCAGGCCAAAATCAGCTTAGACCCATCCAAGATTTGCGCGTGCAAAACTTTTCCAGCTGCTGTCGCGGCATTTTCTATCTTGGCCGGGGGACCAGCGAGCAGACTTGGCCCAAAGTCCGAGGAATAACAGACAGGTAAGTTGAAGAAATTAACTACCGCAAGGCGAGGGTAGGATGGGGTGGTATAACCCGACACACTGGTGCAAAAGCTATGGCCCTTCATTTTACCGTGAACCGAACCTCTTTAGAAATAAAAGTTGGCCGACCCTGTTCCGAACGTAAAACTTCGGTTCGGTGTGGTAAAAATGGGCAGGAAAGTGTATTACAAAAACCTAGAGTAGAATTAAGCACTACTTAAAAAATCTTCCCGCATTATAGCTTCTGATTCTAAGATCCTCGACCGTGTCCATCTGTCCGTCCGTCTGTTTCTATGCTAAAATCTATCTTGAGCAAACTTTGCACGAAGTCTTTTAGTATAAGTAAGCTGCACATTCGTAGGAACTGACCGGATAAGATGACTATAGCATATAACTGCCATAAGAACGATCGGTCGGAAAACTACACTCAGAGAAAAACTAGAGATTTTCATACTTGGATCAAGAATGTTCGAGTTCAGAAGTTCGATAAGAATGAAAGTTGTTGATCCAAGCGTGAAATTCTTAATCCAAGTATGAATTTGTAATATTAATACTTGATCGAAGTTCAAATCATTCTCAATTAAAGCAGAATAGTTCTTGAATCAATTGCTTAACATACTCAAATTCAATAATGCTCATTCTCAAATCAAGAGCATACATCATTGTCATAATCCGAGAATGTTCTTGCTATTATCAAGAGCTCATCAGATTGAAGAGTAAGATCGTTTACTCTTAACACAAGATCTTTACAGATTTCAATCATACAACAATTTAGATTAAGTTGTTTTTTCCATTTTGTTTGAATTTATTTAATGAAAAACTAATGGTTAGACCATGTAGCCAGTTTTAGCCGGCTCGAGGAATACATAGCACCTCAAAGCAGCAGCAGCAGTCGTTGCCTGTCAACTGCCAGTCGCACAGCCGTCGCTCCATGCCAGCAATGCCATAATTGGTTGGGAATTCCAAAGCAACACGAGTGCAAAAAATGGATTGCGCTCTGTGCTCGATAGCTTCCCAAACACATTCCTCTTCCATAAACAAACATAAATGAGAGAGCGAGTTCAACGCCGTATTCTCTCAAATGTGCTTGCTCTCCTCTCTGTTTTTTTACCTCAGTTCCCTTGCCTAAATACACTATATAGTGAGAACGAACTTAGCTCGATTTTAAGAGAAAAATTCTTGAAAATTCAAGAACGAATAAATAATTTTTTGAGATTATTCGCTCTTAAGTTATTCTTTCTACTTTTTTCTGGGTGTAGGTTTTCTGTGCCTTTTTTTTTATAAATCTGCCAAGTTTGATGAACACTATATGTCTATACTATATGGTATAGAGATTGGTCTGAAGTCTTAGTTAGAAATTTTTTTTTGTTTTTAATGGTAGGATCCCTTGTCTTGGTTTGTTTCACCTGCTTTCCCTTAATGCTACAAATTTTTGTCCAAGTCGGATGACTATATCATATAGGTCACATAAGAAAGATCAGTTGGAAATGGATCGTTGTGGGAAAATAATTATTTTTGAAATATTGAAGCGAGCACTTGTAAGGCTATATACTTCGGCACAGACAAATTTAGCTTAGCTTTCTCGTTTTCTTAGGACAATTTTCCATATAAATTTTTCTATATTTTAAGTCGAATTTACTAAAGTATTTTTCAAAATTTTAAAAATGGGTTTTTCCCAAAAACAAGTGCTTTTTTGTAACATTAATGGTTTTCGGCCAATCTTAAGAATCCGTGCTATGTATTTGTTTTCTTAATTCGAGGGCTAAGCCGACATTAAATGAAGAACATTTTAAGGAAAACATATGGAAAATTTATCCTAAATTTAAGAAAAATTAAACCGAAACTTGAAATTTAATAAATTATTTTATTAAATTTATGATTTTTGGGTTATGCTTTCGAAGTTTTAGAAAAAACTGTCTAAAAGCTAGAAATTTTCATTACATTTTTATACCCTTGCAGAGGGTATATTGAAATTGTCCAGATGTTTGTAACGCATAGAAGGAAGCATTTCCAAACACATAAAGAATAGATATTCTTGATCAGCATGACAAGCTGAGTCGATATAGCCATGTCCGTCTGTCCGTCTATCCGTTTGTCCGTCTGTTTCTATGCTATCTCCTCCTTCTGTTTTAAAGCTATCGCGACCAAACTTTGCACGAAGTCTTTTGGTACAAATACTCTGCACATTTGTCGGAGCCGGCCGGATCGGATGACTATAACATATAGCTGCCATAGGAACGATCGATCGAAAAACTAGTTCTAGTGAGAAAAACTTTTTTGCTATTAACGCGAACGTCTCCAAACTCCGTATATAATATTTTTAACGCTTCTAAACAATTCTGCCAAATTTGGTCGAAATCGGACATCTATATTGTATGGCTGTCATACAAAAGTAGTCAGAAAAGTAGTCTTATTGGGAAAAACTTGTTTGTTTTCAGTGGCTATGTCCTTCAAATAAGTTAGAAATTGTGCTGCAAGGGTATTCAAACTTCGGCCGATCCGAAGTTAACTTTCCTCTATTTTTCTATTTTGATATTGATTTGAATTATTTTGAGGCAAGTTTCTAAAAACTAGAAAATAAATTTGTTGAGTGTACAATTATTATAAAAGCCTCCTTTTTGGTTTCTAATGCGCTCTGTGGTTGTTTAATAGATGTTCATCAGTTCCTAACTTATTTCAAATGTTTCTTCTGTTTCCATATTTTTTGTTTCTCAACCTCTTTAATTTTTCATAAGTAGTTCTCCTAGTTTTTATTGACTTGGTTAGGGTGTACACT
>JAWNNM010003010.1:0-18797 GCA_035044965.1 Lordiphosa andalusiaca | reverse complement strand
TCATCTTAAATATTGCAAATCTGCTGTAGAAACAGGGAAAGTGTCAAAGGAAAAGGTACGGAGCGTCATTCCTGGGAATGTTACTTCATGACATACTAACATATTGAGATTATTCAGAGCTCAAGCCACATAATCGGGCACTTCGCTCTCCATATTTTCCATATTTCAATTCGTCTTCCCTCTTTCTTCTACACTCTCTGTTTACACACATGCCAACTTCATTCTCGTCCGTCTCTCGCCATTTCCATTGTTCGATTAATTGCTTCACAATGCCATTATGCAATGCCATGGCTCCACTTACTAATTTACATTCCCTTCACCCCTCCCTCTCTCTTGCCACAGATACGACTACGAGACGTTGCTGCAGAACTCCACGTTCTGTTTGGTGCCGCGCGGACGTCGCTTGGGTTCCTTTAGGTAAGCTTAAAATAAAACGTGGCAAAAAACAAAAACAGAAAAAAAATCATGAAAAACAATTTCCATTTCACAATTTCTTTCCGTTTTTTCGCACAGATTTCTCGAAGCCTTGCAGGCGGGCTGCATTCCTGTGCTATTGTCCAATGCCTGGGTGTTGCCATTTGAATCGAAAATCGATTGGAAACAGGCCGCCATTTGGGCCGATGAGCGGCTCCTGCTGCAGGTGAGGAACGGCGTGGGGGATAAACATACATACATATTTTTATTATACATACATTCAGCATTTATATGAAATATTGAAGGCGCGTCTCTCGGCGCATTGGAGTCGTTGGCCAAAAGCGATTTCATTTGCCATGTCTAAAAGTTTTTATTGTTCTGATGTCGGTGGTAACCTACATTCGAGGTGCAGCTCCGTTCTGTCAGTTTTTCGAAATGGCACAAAATGCATCGTCATTTATTGACGACACCCACCTAGAAAAAATATGAAAACTGTTGCATCACGGAATGTGTTCAAGGGAGGGGGAAAAAAAAAAATAGAAATTGCCTGCCATTTGCAATTGATGTATGAAAAATGAAGCTGTTTCGGCCAAACAAGCAAAAAAAAGAAAGGTAGAGATTGAGATTTGTAAAGATTTCTGCAGCTGCTAACTCCGTGAACATGATGTCCTCTTCTGTGGTATCCTTGGCTGGTAGTGATGGCAAAATATTTCACAAGAGAGGTTGAAGTTGCAATCAGCATGCGATGCACGTAAATCGAGTTGGAAATTAGACGCAGCTTTCGAAATCGCTGAGAATTTAAAGCTTGCCACAAAGTGTGGCAATATGTTGCTGGAGTTTTGTTCCAGCCGGGACTTACATAGCGAAGCATTCTATTGTTTGTACACCCAAAAAAAAGTAGCAAATGAATTCTTACACTATAATCCAAGTCCCATGACAATTTGGAAATGCATTTTGCAGAGAACTAAATTGGTACTTTAAACTTGAAAGCTAAGCTATCTGTGACGATGTTTTTATACCCTTGCAAGTGTTCGCTTAAATATTTTCAAAAATACGGCTTTTCCCATTTTCCGACCGATCGTTCGTATGGGAGCTATGTGAAATAGTAGTGTAAAATTATGTGAAAGCACGTGAAACAATCAAATACAAAATTGTAGAATGCTACCATTAAAAACAAAAAAGTTTTTCCAACTAAGACTGTTTTTCAGACCTATCTTATGTGTGGCAGCTATACCATATAGCTGTCCGATTTTCATAAAACTTGGTAGAATTATTAAAAAACTTAGAAAACTTATGAATACAAAGTTTGGAGACGTTTTCATTGAAAAAAAAAAAGTTTTTCTCACTAAAACAAGTTTTCCGACCGATTGTTTCTATGGGAGCTATGAGATATAGTCATCCGATCCGGTCGGTTCCGACATAGTAGTAGTGTACAGCAAAAACAAGACTCTGTGCAAAATTTCAGCTCGATAGATTTAAAACTAAGAGACTAGTTCGCGTAGAAGCAGATAAACAGACAGACGGACGGACAAAGCTCAATCGGCTTAGCTCGTCACCCTGATCAAGAATATATATAGTTTATGGGGTCGGAAATGAATATTTCTATGCGTTGCAAACTTCTGGGCAAAATTGTAATACCCTATGCAAGGGTATAATGATAATTGTTAGAATCAAATTAACAACAAAAAACAAGAAAGAAAGTCGGTCAAGCCCGACTATAACATACTCTGTACCAAGAAAATCTGTCTTTTGATCATAACTCGAAAACCGTTCATCCGATCTTCTTCATTCCTTTGGCGGATCGATAAGTTATCCTAATAACTAAATATGTTCAGAAGGAACAAGCTATCTATCTTCAAAACTGTGGGAGATATGACGTTTTTTCTAAATTGCGGGGGCGGGAGGGGGCGTGGCCAAAATTGAAAATAAACTTGATCTGCCTGCAGACATAAGAAGCATATGTTCCATACATGTCAAACCCCTATCTCTTACCATCTCTGAGATCTGTGCGTTCATACGGACAGACAGACGGACAGACGGACATGGCTATATCGACTCGGCTGTTGATGCTGATCAAGAATATATATACTTTATGGGGTCGGAGATGCTTCTTGAATCGGCCGGATCGGATGAGCTGCCATAGGAACGACCGGTCGAAAATCTAATTCTAGTGAGAAAAACTTTTTGGTTTTCAATGCAATCGATTCCAAACTACGTGTTTACTAGTTTTTTAGGCTTGTCCATGATTGTGCCAATTTTGGTCGAAATCGGACATCTATATAGTAGGGCTCCACAATTCAGACGTGTATTTAGTTACACGTGTACACGTGACACGTTTATACGAACGTGATTCGTGTTTCAGTTCGAACGTATGTGTACACGTGAATTACTGTTCGTGTATTCGTGTCCGAGTATAGGTTCGAACGTGAGTGTACTACCCGAAACACGTGATTGACTAGAGACACACTAGGCTGATGCCTGTTAACATACCAGCCGAAGTGTCTTCGGCATCTGATCCAAACGCATCAGATGCCATTTAAATTGCATAGAGAATTTGCTTTTAGAAACACACTAGCAACACGCCATCCGAGGAGCGCTTGCCTTCGGCATCTGATCCAGTTGACTTGGATCAGCGTGCTGCGTGGTACAGCGCCGAAAAAGAAACATTCACGTGCTACACGTGTTTCACGTTAGCACTGGAAACACGGATATATGTGTATTCGAATACACGTGTGTTAAATACACGTGAAACATCAAGCCCTACCATATAGTATAGCTGCCATAGAAAAGTAAGGTTAGAAAATAGTCTTAGTAAGAAAAACTTGTTTGTTTTCAATTTAAACCTCTTTAAAAATGGCATATCTTTATTTAATAACCTTTCACACAATTCTTTAAAGTTTTGTCAAAATCGGATGACTATAGGTTAAAGCTGCCATATGAATGATGGATCGAGAAACTAGTTTTAGTGAGAAAAACTTGTTTGTTTTCAAAGATAACGCCTCCAAACTTTGCATTTCTTAATGTGCTATGCTTTCCCATGATTTCACTAAGTTTGGTCGAAATCGAACACGAAATCGAGCGTGCACTTAACCTGTAGGAGCTGAGCTTTAGTGCCCAAGTCTAGCGGTCGCTGGGCTTTGTCGATGCCCACGATGTTGCGGTGTCCAGGCACCCATACGAGACGGATTCTAAAGTTCTGAGACATCTCATTATTAGCAAAGGGTGATTTTATAGCAACATTTTCTGTGGCAACCCTAGTTTTGGGCAGCTCAGCTGTTTTCGAGTCACATGTTTCTGTCAAACATGTTCAGTGCAGCCAGAAGCATGGCAAGTACTGCCAATGCAGCCCAGAAAATGCACTGTTTGGTTTGGATTACTTGTGTGGAGTACTTTCTTAAAGATGAAGTAGGCAAGAACATAACTGAGAATGGAGAGCGCCCAAAATGGAACAGATGGACTTGGCTTTCAACAAGACGGTGCCACATGCCACACAGCAAGCGAAACAATGGCCCAATATAGGGGCGAGTTCGGTGAACAGTATATTTCAGTTTTGAGGCCGATCAATTGGCCGACTAGATCGTGCGATTTAACGCCTTGGCCGATATGTTGGAGAGAGTATGCCAAAATTGGACACAGCGTATGAACATTAAATTATCTTTGATTATATCGTTCTATCGACTCAAATAACTATTTACTACATTTTTCTACAATTTTTATACTCTGTACAGTTGGTACATAGAGTATAATAAGTTTGTGCAAAAGTATGTAACAGCCAGGTGGAAGCATCTTCGACCCTATAAAGTATATATATTCTTGATCAGCATCATCAGCCGAGTCGGTATTGCCATGACTTGTCGATTTTTTTGCACAGTTTCAGTATTGCTTGCCAGCGAGCCGCTCACCCTACTCCTTTTTGACTCTCGCTCAGAGCTGAGAGCTCTAGGTCACCAACCAACTCCTGGGTCGTGAGCCACAGCTATCGGCTCAGAGCTGTAAGCCATAGCTCTCGGCTCTTGAGCCACAGCTCTCGGCGCTGAGCTCAGCCACCAACGTTGATCTGCCAGCAAATATATAAAGTTTATATCACACAAGAAATTTATGTTTTTTTGTCCACTCTCTGAGACATGTTTGATCTTATGGATGATGCTGAGCAAGAATGTATATACTTTACTAGCTCAACTCGGATAAGCGCTATAATTTGGCAAGTATCAAGATTTTCTTCAACTTAGAAACTTTCGGCGCCAAGCGTCTAATCATTTTCCTAATACTTATCGCAATCGGTTGAACGGTAAATTTCGTACTTCTTGGACCATACGAGAGCTGTGGCTCACGAGCCGATAGATGGGGCACACGAGCCGAGAGCTGTGGCTCACGAGCCGAGAGCTGTGGCTCACGAGCCGAGAGCTGTGGCTCACGAGCCGAGAGCTGTGGCTCACGAGCCGAGAGCTGTGGCTCACGAGGCGAGAGCTGTGGCTCACGAGCCGAGAGCTGTGGCTCATGAGCCGAGAGCTGTGGCTCACTAGCCGAGAGCGGCTTTATAACTCAAGGCTCCCGAACTGTTTGTCACAGCTCTCAGCTGAGTGTTGTGGCTCAAGAGAGCCAGTTGATGGCTCACGGCTCACGACGTAGGGCCCTCAGTTCAAAACCAAGAGTTGATTGCTTTGAGCTGCCTCTCGAGAGCTGCGAGCAGAGAGCTTTTCCGAACCCTGGAAACGCCACCAGTCAATCATCCACTGAGCTGTTGTGGGTTACATTTGTGTCAATTTGTGGAATAAATCCAAATAAAACTTCATCCAACCCAGGCCAACTGAGAGAATATTGAAACTGTGCCACCTTGTATAACTCCATTAGCTTTGACCCCTAACTGGCCCATTTTCTGTGGCCTCCGCTCGAGATGTTATTCAAATATGTCAGTGGCTCTTCCCTTTAAGCAAGTTTGTGACTCAATCGCAGTGTTTGAATCACAGTCTCATAGTTTTGCCGCTTTCATCTCTATTCTCGTTGGCCTGTTTGTCTAAAACGACGAAGTGCACCTGCTACTATCTGTTTTTGTGCTAGTAGGTACATAATACACTTTTGTCTTCAGCTGTCTGACTGTGTCCTGCTCCATTTGTTTGCTTGCCAATGTCCTTTTGCTGGCTGCTTCGCCTTCGCCTCTGCCTGGCTGCGTGACTGCCTGCCTGTCGCACTTCATTCGCGACAAAGTCTTGGCGCATTGTTTGCCAATTGTCTTCTCTTTCTCTTCATTGGCATGTTTGCCTTTGTAGTTTATTGGCAGGAAATGCAATTAATTAAGTTAACTTGAGCAGGAAACTTGAGCACTATGGCCTGCCTCGCCCAGGCGGCAGTCTTTAAAGTTGTTTCAATTTGCACAAATGCTCAGAGATTGCAGCGCTAACCTTAATTATGATAGATGAGGGAATGGACCTGTAGCTAATTAAGCAGAGATAACCTAACCTGTTCTCCCCCTCCATTTGCAGGTTCCTGACATCGTACGCTCCATTTCAGCGGAACGCATCTTTGCCCTACGCCAGCAGACACAGGTCCTGTGGGAGCGCTATTTCGGTTCCATTGAGAAAATCGTCTTCACAACATTCGAGGTGAGTGCTTCCTACACATTTGCATATGTGGGGCGGGGGGAATTGGGTGGGGAGTGGGAGTGGGGGAAACTTTTCCCCAGTTAAGTTGTTGCGGCTTTTGGTTCGCTCAATCGACAAGCAGCAGCACATCCAAGAAACAAGTAACGAGTCTTGTACTTTGGTGTACTTTCGGGAAGAGTTTTGTGCCTGCATTTTCTTGACTACTTGTTGTGGCAGCTATGCAAAAACTTTAACACAACCTTAGGACCTGGTCTCGAGTGCACAGTGTGTGCAATAATTAAGTGAACCAAAAACGAAAGCAATTTAAACTGAACGCTAGAATAATTAAGAGAATTCTGGATAAGTGTGAAGAGTCTTCGCAAAGATTTTAGACACTTAACTCTTGTCAGAAGTATTATTTTGGGCCTGAATTATGTGTGGCATCTTCTGTAGATTATATCGTTTTATGGAAGCTGCGAAAACCTTCAGCTGGGAGCCATGTGAATGCATCCGGCAAGCTTTTGTAGCAGTGGAAAGTGTAGAATCAATCGAAAAAACAGCTGAAATCGCCGTAAAAATTGAGAAATTTATAGAAATATAATTCCTTATAATACGACTGACACTCTCTAAAGTTTGGAAAATATTCACTATAAGCTAGTAATTTATTTTTGTACCCGTTACTCGTAGAGTAAAAAGGGTATACTAATGTCGTGCAAATGTATGTACAAGGCAGAAGGAAACATCTCCGATATCATTAAGTATATATATTATTCATCAGGATCAATAGCCGAGTCGATATAGCCATGTCCGTCCGTCCGTCTGTATGAACACCTAGATCTCAGAGACTAGAAGAGCTAGTGCAACCAAATTTTAGATGTAATAGCTAACATCTATTGCCTGTAGGCAGATCAAGTTTGTTTCAAATTTTGGCCACGCCCCCTCCCGCCCCCGCAATACAAAATGTTGAATATCTCCTACAATTTGTAAGCTATCGATCTCAGACTTTGCACTATAGTGCATGTGGCCAGTGTGTACAATCTCACAAATTTACATAAAGATCGGATAATAAATGACAGAGTTAAAAAAACGCTGTATACTTATCTGAGCCGCATGGGGTTAATAAACACTAATTGCCTTGAGTAACGTGTATTTCGAAGTCTGGCAGGGCCGACTTTAACTTCCGCTCTCGTTTATTAAGCTCTTAATAAAAGTGATCATGCAAAATAAAATACATACGAGCATGTTCCTCACGTTCAATTTAGATACGGAGAATGTGTTAACGGAATATCCATGAGGCAAACGCGTCGTATACGTAATATTTTTGGAAACTTTGAAACCAAGGCACTGAGGTAAAAACTCAAATTAAATTTTTGGGATTTGTATACCCTTGCAAAGGGTATTATAATTTTGCCAAGAAGTTTGCAACGCATATAAATATTAATTTCCGACCCCATAAACTATATATATTCTTGATCAGGGTGACGAGCTGAGTCGATTGAGCTTTGTCCGTTCTTCTGACTGTCTGTTTCTACGCGGACTAGTTCCCTCAGTTTTAAATCTATCGAGCTGAAATTTTGCACAGAGTCTTCTTTTTGCTGCACACTACTAATATTTCGGAACCGACCGGATCGGATAACTATATCCCATAGCTCCCATAGGAATAATCGGTCGGAAAACTAGTTTTAGTGAGAAAAACTTTTTTCTTTTCAACCGTCTCCAAACTATGTAGTCGTAGGTTTTCTATGTTTTTTTATAATTCTACCAAGTTTTATTAAAATCGGACAACTATATGGTATAGCTGCCATACCAAAGATAGATCTGAAAAACAGTCTTAGTTTGAAATACTTGTTTTGTTTTTAATGGTAGCATCCTGCAACTTTGTTTTTGTTTGTTTCACATGCTTTCACATAATTTTTTACAAATTGTTGGCCAAATCGGATGACTTTATCATATAGCTCCCATCCGAACGATCGGTCGGAAAATGGGAAAAATAGAAAAAACATTTAATCGAGCAATTGTAAGGGTACAAAAACTTCGAAGTTAGTTTAGCCTTCTCGTTTTCTTTATTTTATATCGATTTTCCACCTTTATTTTTCTTTGTTTTAGGGCGAATTTCTCAACAAGCCGAATATCAGTTGCTACTTTTCAAATTTCGAACTTGAGAACTACAAGCGTTGACTTTGCATATTTTGTTTTTAATTTTAGGCCGCTTTTATATCTGCCTTTTTGCTCTAAATTGAAATTGTACGAATTTTCAGAAATCGCAATTCCCAAAAATAAGTGAAACTCGAAATTGTGTATAAATTTTTCTATATTTTAGAGCGAATTCGAAAATATTTTTTTTTATATTAGAAAAATGATTTTTCCTTAAACTAGGACGTTTTCGCCCTATTTTAGGAATTTGAGCTTTAAATTTTAATTCTTATTTAAAGGGTTAATCCGCCCCCAAAGTTAAGAAAAATTAAAGCGAATTTCAAAAATTTAAGAAGTTATTTTCAAAAATTTGTTTAAAAAAAAAACTGTCTAAAAACAAAAATTGGTTTTAAATTAAAAACAAATAAATTGAAACTCGAAAATAAATTTGTTGAGTGTAGAACACATTTTCTGATTTCCCCCGATTCCCTGTACATGTACTTTTGCCCCCAACTGTGAATCACTTTCAAATCGAAAATCAGATCAAAGTCGTGAATATTGTTTCCTTTAAGTAGCAAAAGTTGTTGTCACCCATTCAAGGCGAATGTGACATGGCGCATTGAGATGTTAGGTTACGCCCAATAGACAAACAGCGAAAGCTTGAGGCACCAAAACTGCTGATAAATAAAACACACGGAGCAGGCCAAGTTGATACACAGAAATGGCAAGCAGAAACGCGAGACCCAACAACGAAAACGTATACGAAACCGCCACCACTGGAGACCACTTTTCAACACTCAAATTGACACAAACACACACACACACGCACATGCACAGGCACACATGTATGGAAAAGGAGACATTTAGGCAACACACCCAAACGGATGCACGGGCATTCAATTTTGTGTAATCATCAGAGTCAGAGGCGAAACTGAAGCCGTGCGCGTTTGTGGCGAATCTTTTAGCGTCGACACACACACACACACACACACACATTAACCCAGGACGACAACATCGCAATGTCAACGCCGCTGTCGCTCAGCTCGTCGAGAAAAACCGCATTGAAGCAAAGACAGGAGTCGAGAGAGTTGTGCGTGCAGATTGTGGTTTTCTGTCCATTTGGTCGCTGCGAGTGTGTTTTTTCTCCATCCGTTGGCCCAGTAATAATCAATTTACAGTTGCATTTGCCTAGTCGACGTAACTCAAATGAAAAGCAAATATTTTTCCATTTCCAAGAAGCTGGAACAGGTCACCGGGGCAATTAACACACGCACAAAACTGGCCCCGCACGCAAATTGGCTCCACTCGACACGCACTCGAAGCATGGCTCTGATTTATGTGCCCCGGGGCCGCCAGGCCTTGTTTAACCAAATTTTGCACTTTATTTATTATTATTGGTTATGTGTCGATTAGTTTATTTCCTTAATTGGCTTTTAATCAAGTTTTTTTTTGTGTTGGGCGATGGCAAGCCTTGCCCAATCCCAAAAAGTAGGCAATGAAAATGGTTATGGAAACGCAGCTCAGAATGGGGGTTGTGTTAATGGAACATATAGGTCTATGCACGCATTTCTTTTGCTGTTTCTTATTGCAAGAAAAACAGTTTGGTGATGGCTTAAGGGAAGAGTTTGCTGATTGTTTGTCGGTTTTCAAAATCTGAATACTTTCGGCATTTGCTATTTTAACCTAGAACAATACACAACAGTCTAATATAAACTTTTCTTAATACTGTAGACATATATTAATGTGCTGTCCTCACTACAACTGCATTTAGCATTTACGCATTTTGGGCAAAATGTACATTTTTCCCCATACGAATGTAATAGGCCACTTGAGATGGCAGAAAAGTACATTTTGGGAAAATGTAGTCGCATTACTCGCTATCTATTCGATTGTTCGATAGTTTTTATTCGATAGTCGACTATTTTTGGTCGACAAACGTGGTGCTCATCACTATTAATAAAATACAAAAAATAACTGAATTTGATGTGGACAAGATGTCAGCAGACACCAAAGCACTGCGGGAATCCTAAACGTTGGAATCCCAGCACATACTCAACAACCTTCTCCTGTGTCATGTCGGCAGAAGTCTTTCAAAATGATCCTACCATTGTATGTGAACAATCTTCCAACTGTTCGTTATTTTGCGGATGAGCCCAACGTATATAACGCATTGGCAATCATTTTGTCCAGTGGTATAGCCAGTCGAAATGGTGTGTCTTTCCTTGCCAGCCTGGACAACCGAGCTACCAAAATATTCAATGTGCTTCCCTCACACCAAAAGCTCTCCTTGCAGAACTCGCTAGAGTTTTGGGGTACATCCTTTTCCCAAAAGGTACCATAATTCATGAATTTCGGCGCCTGTTTTCCATGAGCATGCTGTAATAAATGGACATGGAAGCACTCCAGACTCTCACCAACATTAAATATTCTGAGTCAATCTTCGAAATAATTTCCAATTGATTATCCATTATCAATTTGTATATTTCACTGCCAGGCAGTTTGTTAATTGTCAACAAAGAGCATATGTTCTGAAAAATGCAGAAGCAACACAATGAGAACAGCAATCTTCATTTTCAGTGTTGACGATAACTTTTTTGAAAATGTGCTTTAGTGAGGAAGGCATATAAGATACAATGAGAATGTGTTCATTTGATATGAATATTTTCACCATAGGTTTAAAGCAGTGTTGCCCAAGATATGGCATACAAAGATTGCCAGATTTGCAAAAATAAATTACTAGAAATAGCTCAAAAATAAATCAAAAGTAGCGAAAAAAAATAAGCTTGGTGTTTAAACTGAAGAAAATATGTGTTCTTGAGTTTTAAATCAACCAAGACAACATATTCGTAAGAAAAAATTACCTTTCAAGGTACTAAGACAGAAAAACTCTTCAAAAAGGGTCAGAAACCCACACTCAGAGAAAAAATAGAGAATTTCAGATCAATAGTTCGATAAGAGTGAAAATTCTCGATACAAAACCGAAATTCTTGATCCAAGTATGCATTTTTAATCCCGGTTTGCTTGATCCAAGAGCTTTAATGGATCAAGAGTACGAATCATTTCAAATCAAGCAGAATAATTCTTGGATCAAGTGCTAAACATTCTCGAATTCAGGATTGCTCATTCTTGAATCAAGAGTATACTGTATCTTCCTATTATCAAGAGCTCATTAGATTCATGAGTAAGATCGTTTACTCTGAAATCAATAGCTTCACATATTCCAATATTTTTTTCCATTTTGTATAAATTTATTTCATGGATAATTATTTGTTCAGCCATGTTGCAAGTTTAAGCCGGCTCGAGGAATTCACAACACCTCAAAACAGCAGCAGCAGTCTTTGCCTGTCAACTGCCAGTCGCACAGTCGTCGCTCCATGCCAGCAATACCATAACTAGTTGGGAATTCCAAGGCAACATGAGTGCATAAATCGATTGCGCTCTCCGCTCGATAGCTTCCCCACACACACCCCTCTTCCATAAACTCTCTGCTCTCCTCTCTGTTTCTTTACCTTAGTTCCCTCGGCTAAATACACCATACTAAGCTCGATTTCAAGAGCTAAATTCTTGAAAATTCAAGAACAAATAAACGTGTTTTTTTTTTAAGAGCGTTCGCTCTTAAGTTATGTGCTCTACATTTTTCTGGGTGTGGACCCTAACTCAACGCCTTCTCTTTTTCTCAGTCATCAACACTTAAGTTTGAGTTGAATTTTATTTCCCATGTGTGAAGAAACTTGGAAGAATATTTTGTTTAATTAATTTATTGATTTTCTATTGAAATTGGGTAAATCTTACATCAATCTCGGACCTTAAATTTTTAAACATTAACCATTGGTACATTTTGGATCGAAGCTAAATGGGAGGTCCCCAAAATTGATTTTGATTTGCTATAATCTATCACTTCGAGTTTCACTTTTGAGACGGTATTCTCAGGGAACGTTCTATAGCGTAGAACAGGAGTGCCCAACAGCTTCTTATGAGTGCGTGTTTACTCACACAATCAAAAAACCAAAATCAGAAACAACAACAACCACAAGAAAACGAAAGAGAAACCCGATTACTGCCGGTTAACTGCCTGATACTGCGCTGTCTGCACGTATTGTTGTTGCATTTAATTGCGCAAGAGCAGCCAGCCCATGCCTATGCGTCAGCGCAGTGTGCATGGCTGAGGCGTTCGCGCATTACAACTACATTAGCGCATAAGGCGTATAAAGCATGGGCATCGCTGACATAGAATGTTAAGGCTTCAAACTAATTTAATAGGCACGATTTCGAGTCTTGTTAAGGCTTCAAACTTATTTAATAGGCATTATTTCGAGAATTGTCTTAAAAATACAGAAATATCTAGAAATAGCTAAACACATTTTAAAATGTCAGATATGCCCACATTCAATATTGCTACATCTAGCAGCTAAACAGCTACAATGGCTCACTGTTAGAGGTCTCCAGGCGTGATCGAACAATCGACCTCTAGCACAGCAGGAACACACACTCTACCCGCTGTACCACACCCGGTTCAGTTACAAAAATTAAAAAGATTTTTGAGGGATGTAAAACTTTTCGGAAATAGGGATTGGTTAAATTCAGTGGCCCATTTTTCGGCTCAGAAAGTGTTTCAGTTCAGCTAACTGATTCACAGTTTCTGCTTGCCAACAATGATTTTACTGAAGCCCCACAAATGACAGCTATTCTCTGAGTATGAATGAACTGGTTTGGTTCGCGGTTCAGTCTAGGATCATAAATCAGCGATCAGATTGTTGCTCTTAAATCCAATGTTACAGTCAACACCTTGGATTTCATTGCTTTTGGAAACCGAACAAACAAACCGTTTCTTAATTTTGACATCTAGTTCGAAACTGCAAAGCGAACTTTGTACAAGTTTTAGGAGGTTTCTATTCCTATTCTATAATGAAACGCTTTCTTATTTCCCAGTAAAGACAATTGCTTCTCTCGCAGAAGAGGAGTTTTTATGAATCCAGGAAGAAATGCATTTTCCTCCAAGAAGAGGAGTTTTCATGTCTCCAGGAAGAAATGCATTTTCCTCCAGGTTTCTAAGCTTCTAGAACCACCCGCAGCGAATGTGCATATCTTAAAAGAATAACACGAATAATCGGTCAGACAAAACTAGCTTTTACGAATGAGAATAGGCGATTACTTTTAGTTTGGGGTAGGTTAGTAAAATTACTTAAAGAACACCTCAAGACTGCTTTTGAAATGCAGGAGAGGCAGTAAGGAGCACTTCTTTCAAGAAGTTGCAACTATCAAAGCCTCCGAGGACCGTCGTTTCTCAATCGAAACCTATAAATTTATCTCCCGAATGTAAATCTAATGTAGTCGTTCCCTTTGTGCCTTCTGAATCGTTCAATAAATGATGTGAAATATATATTTGCAAATTTGATTACAATCTTTAGCAAACTAAAAAGGACACCCATTTCCTTCCCAATGGAGCCCCATTACTTATGCACACCCATTTCTGTTCTCCTAATGCTTTCCACTTTCCCTCACCATTAGATCAAAATGCAATTCCAAAAGTTAATGCTCGCCCAGGAAGCTAGCCAACTCGCTTGCTTTTTTCTTGGCTTTTGCATTTTTATGCCACGCAGTTTTGATTTATGCGTCGCGATTAAAAAAATGAATTGTGGCATTTTCGACAGACACACACCGACACACCACACCACACCACTCTAGAGTTGCTGCCACTGCTGCTGCTACAGGAGGCAGCCACGTAATGTGGCCACACGTTCCTTTCTGCTCCACATTTTTGCATATGGCAAATATGCAGGGCAGGTCCATTGGGCTGTGGGTTTTTCGTTCAAAATGAAAAAAGTTTCGAGTTGGCCGAGTTGCCAAAAATGGGGGAAACATCAAGTTTTTGGATAATTTGTTGAAGTTGAGAAACCTTCCTTGAGAAACAACGAGACATCCGGTCTAATGGCTTAACCCACATATGAATATGGAAATGTGTGTGGGGGGGGAGGGGGTGGAAACCTTTTTCCTTTCGTTTACGCTTAAGACCCGTTCAAGCAGCAAATTGATTTAGGCATAAACAAGACCTTTCCGCCCCGCCCCGTCCCGACCGCCTCTCTCTCTGCGGAGTCTGGGAAAAGTGGGTAATAATTTTTGCTGCCTGGGAATTTTCATCTGTGTCTGGGCGTTGAACCGCATGTGACCAGCCGGTGTCATTTTTTGGGGCTGGTCCATTAAAGTCAACAAACTAACAGCCAAGCTACCAAATAGCAACAACAACTACAACAACAGCAGTTGCCGGTTTTTGGGTTTGGGTTTGGGTTTGGATTTGGGGTTTTGCTTTTGTTTGGTCTGCTGTGCAAATAAACGGAAAGGGTAACTGAAGGAGCGAAGGTGAGCCCGAAGCTGGGGGTCAGTGGTTTGGTGGCCGGTTAGTCGGAAAACAAATTAAGCAGTTATTTGGGTTTCCCGACTCACACACACACACACACACACACTCAACTCAACTCAACTCAAGCACACACACTTATCCTTGTGCTTGGGGCCTTGGGCTCGTTAAACTCTTCCAAATTGCTAAATGAGTAGCCGCATTTTAGTTTAAAATGAGTCATAAAAGCGCCATGATAATAAAGTCTTTTGATTCTCCCATTTGTTTTTGGTTTTCACTTAGATAACAGAATTGTATTTATAGCATCCGTTTGGATGTGGGTTTTGAAATTTAATTCATCCTGCAGCCAGGAATTTAATTTGATTTCTGTTTATTTCATTTTGAATCAAATGGGCTCGGCACCTTTGGAAATATAAACAACGAAGAAATGAAAGAAAAGGAAGGGGAAGGAAGTATTGATATACATCTGATAACAGCTGGCGCCAATAGCTGCTGCAGATTATCGATTGTGTAAGAGTTTTTTTTTTGTTTGTTTAGTATTTAAAATTTTGCTGCATGTTTTGTTTGCGGGCGTCAAGTGAAAAGCTCTGAAAAAAGTTCAGATCAGAAAATCGCCAGTTGTTGGCAATATCCCTACACTTCAAAAACAAAACACCTGAAATCGCTTTTATATAATTTGTAAAACTTAACACTTTCGAAAAAGTTGTCTACATTTAAGAAAAATGTAACCAAATTTTAAAATTTACGATTTTCAGGCTATGATTTCCAAAGATATGAAAAAGGGCCCCAAAAGGGCTTCAAAGTAGGGATGCGGGATATTTCAAAAATATCTATATCGATATTATTGACGATATCGAAAAAGTATCATTTCGATATAAATATTTTAGGGCAAAGAATATCGATATTTTCGATATTTTCACAAAATGAGTCTAAATGGCTAAGTGTCTTTACCATAAGCTGGTCTATTGAGATAATTAAGATGTCATTTGACGCAAAATAGGAACTACATTTTTACAAAATAGATTAATTGTATTTTTATAAGTTTAACAAAAGATATGTATTTTATTTCATTTACAACAAAAGAGTTTTGGAATCTTATTCATGATACATTCTGATGGGATTGAAGGAAGACGCTTAACTTAAAAAGTAAACATATTTTTGTGTTTAAAACTTTGATTTCAAATGTAATGCTGTCATTAAACTTGGAGCACACTTAATATCCGCCTTGTGTAAGTGTAGCTTATTGAATCATCATAACATCAGTTGTACAACTTAATTTTTTGTACTAAAGTGAATTGTTTTTAAATTCATAAAATTTCGGAATGAATTGGAATTTACATCCACGAAACGTAAGAATATCTGTTTTTACCAATAATCGTTAGACAAAGATTTTAAAAATACGCGTTGAGTTATATGCTCATCGGTACTTCGGCTTCTGTTGTCAGAAACCACTCTTTTTATAGCCGAAGCCATGCGCTCCGATGGCACTGAGCTTCCAGGTGTAATATAAATATATATTATATTCAAAATGTACCAAAATATCGCCGAAAAAATCGGCATAAAATATTCGATTTGCGATATATCGCCTCATAAAAATATTCGAAAATGATATATCGTTTTTTTTGACAAAAATATCGATTTCGATATTAATTCCGGCATCCCTACTTCAAGTTCCCCAAAATCGGATCACTTTCGTAAACGTGCAGCGCAAGTGCCTACACTTTCCCCCCAAGAAAAAGCACCAGCAGTCCAAGGAGCCTTCCTCCAACTATGCCAAGCATAGAAGAAGGTGGAAAGCGCAAGAAGGTGGCCTAGTGTTGTCGCTCTGCCTAAAGCAAATTACCTATAGCCTACCACTCTCTTTGAAAAATCCTGCGTACGTCACTCCATTTGATATTCGTGTAGGAAGAAGCAAATGAGAGAAATGTGTATTATTAATATTCATTGTTGGTGCACCAATCCTGGTATATTGTGCCCCCTACTGAGTTACTTGCAACACTCCTACATAGAAAAAACAAGAAAGAAAGTCGGTCAAGCCCGACTATAGCATACTCTCTACCAACGAAATTATACGCTCAGCATAAATTTTGATGCTGCAGTAGTAGCTGAAAGCAGCGCTGCTTCTGCGCTGCAGCAGCGAACAGTCTTTTGATCATAACTCGAAAACCGTTCATCCAATCTTCACCATTCCTTTGGCTGATCGATAAGTTATCCTTATTACAAAATATATATAGAAGGAACAACCCACCTATCTTTAAAACTGTAGGAGATATGACGTTTTTTCTAAATTGCGGGGGCGGGAGGGGGCGTGTCTGCATGCAGACATCAGAATTATATGTCCCATACATGTCAAACCTCTATCTCTTACCATCTCTGAGATCTGTGCGTTCATACGGACAGACAGACGGACGGACGGACAGACGGACATGACTATATCGACTCGGCTGTTGATGCTGATCAAGAATATATATACTTTATGGGGTCGGAGATGCTTCCTTCTGGATGTTACATACTTTTGCACAAACTTATAATACTCTATGTACCTTCAGTAAAGAGTATAAAAACAGTCTTAGTTAGAAAAACTTTTTTGTTTTTAATGGTAGCATCCTGCAATTTTGTAGTATTTTATTTCACATGCTTTTAAATAGTTTTACAATTTTTTGGCCAAATCAGATGACTATATCGTATAGCTCCCATACAAAGGATCGGTCGTATAATGGGAAAAAGAGTATTTTTTGAAATTATTTAAGCGAGCACTTGCAAGGGTATAACAACTTCGGCACAGACGAAGTTAGCCTAGCTTTCTCGTTTTCATTTCAATAACATCAAAGGTCATTTTGCGTTCTTTGAAATTTTCGTGCTTTAAGAACGAATCATACTTGAAACTTTAGTCACGAAACTTACATTACTGGATGCAGGATTTCCGTAAAAACCGATACGACCTTGTTGCCCAGTGTTATTAAATACTTAGTTTAATGTGCTCGATTATTTTTCTAATTTTAATTAACAAATCAAGAATTGAAAACCAACAGAAACCGCAACGAACAAGTTTTTGTTTATCCAGCTGTGGCAAATGTTTCTAAATCCCTCTGCTTGCGAGTGTGTGTGTGTGTGTGTGTGAGTGTGAGTGTGGGCATAGAAATTGTATGCGGCTGATCCCAAGATTTGCATAATTTTATTGTGTGTTGAACTTTGCGCCCACCAAAACCATGAACATGGCCCCCAACTGGGCAAGCCAACCCACCGCAAAAAGGTCACTCAAAGTCCACTTACTGAAACTTAGTTGGGCCAGGCCCAAATCTTGGCCTAAAAACCCCAGCAAGTTCTTGTGTATGGATGTGACCGATAAGCGGCATGTGAGTGTGTGTGTGTGTGTGTGCACTTAAGTTGCACAGGGAATCAGCAAAACGGAAGCCAGAACAAGTTCGAAAATGGTCACGAAAAATGCTCACAAAAAAAAAAAACCAAAACCACAATAAGCCAAAAGCTCAGTCCGCACTTGAAATATTCTGCAATGCAAAGTGTGCGAATGTGAGTCCGTGTGTTGGTGTGTGTGTGTGTGTGTGTGTGTGTGTGTGTTTTTGTGTGTGGTTATGAATGTTGTCTCAGCGCAATGTGTTTATGGTATTTTTGGACCCGGAGGTCTGCTTGTGGGTTTAGGTTTTGCTCAAAAATATGTTGCATACTTGTAGGCAGCTGTCGAAAATGTGTGTGTGCATTTCTTGAGCACCGAGATTTGCATTTCAAAGCAGCATAGGGCATGACCACGCCCACACCCACACCACACACCTGCACAATAACAACAAAAGCAACAACAACAACTTATTACTTTGACTAATCCTATTATGCGCATGCAAACGTGCGCCAGGAAAAGAAAAACTTTTCTTCAGCAACTACTTTGAAGTCGCCTGTCCTAGCCACCACCATCACCACCACCACCACCACGTGCTCATCCTCCTTGTCCCCGTTCACCTGTTCCAGCTCCTATCTCTCTACTCCATTCATTCCATTGAATCGTGCACTCACTCAAGCGCCACTAAGTTGTCTTAGTAGAGCTCAGTAGCTGGTACACTGCAAGAAAAATCTGAGCATTAGCTTGGGGCATCATCCTTCAGGCTGACTGCTGCCATGGATAACCCAATTTGAGCCTGCCAGCCTGGCACTGAAGTGATGTTGATGTTAATGACTTCAGTGTAAGTTTGGAGATGACGCAACTCTTAAGCAGTGGGGCGCACAGTGGTAGCACAGCAACGAAAAATGGGACTTGCGTAGGAAACAAGACAACAGTCTATAGAAAAATGTTAATAATAGGTGTACAC
>JAWNNM010003009.1:0-21855 GCA_035044965.1 Lordiphosa andalusiaca | reverse complement strand
TTTATATCGGATATCGAGTGCGTATAGTTGATATTTTTCGATGATATTTTTGATCTAGACGTTAAATGCTTTATATTAAAATATTTGTAAATTAAATAATGGAGCCTTAAAATATGTAATGATGATTCTGTAAGCTACTCCAAAGCGAGGCGCCTATTAAGTTTGCTTCTGATTTGTTAAGCACATCAAATTTAACAAGAAAGAAAGTCGGTCAAGCCCGACTATAACATACTCTGTACCAAGAAAATTTTTCTTTTGATCATAACTCGAAAACCGTTCATCCGATCTTCTTCATTCCTTTGGCGGATCGATAAGTTAGTGTCGATAATAAGTGTTCCAGAAGGAACAAGCCATCTATCTTCAAAACTGTGGGAGATATGACGTTTTTTCTAAATTGCGGGGGCGGGAGGGGGCGTGGCCAAAATTGAAAATAAACTTGATCTGCCTGCAGACATTAGAAGCATATGTCCCATACATGTCAAACCTCTATCTCTTACCATCTCTGAGATCTGTGCGTTCATACGGACAGACAGACGGACAGACGGACATGACTCGGCTGTTGATGCTGATCAAGAATATATATACTTTATGGGGTCGGAGATGCTTCCTTCTGGATGTTACATACTTTTGCACAAACTTATAATACTCTATGTACCTACGGTACAGAGTATAAAAACATCTACTTACATGTGAAACTAAGCTTATTTTCAACTTCATCATTTGCTTTTAATATAAATTCCTGAATAAATTTGCTTTACTTCTATTGTACATATCAGTTAGGGCTGCCGGATATTTAAAAAATATCTATATCGAATTTTCATTTGATATTAAAAAAGTATTGTTGGTATTTTCATAAACTAACAGTATTTTCGATAATCTCATACAAATAGCCATTTCTTTGGCCATATCTTTTAGTCATTTAAAGGTAGTTAAAGAATCATTTAATGTATAAATAAAATATATTCTGACTATGCACAAATTTTAGAGATCAGAGATCCAAAACATTACACATTTAGAAGTGTTCCCGTTTTCGATTTCTATCGGATCATGCGGAATCGGAATAGTTGTAGCTGTTCCCGTTTCCGAAAAACGATCAAGTTACACTGTTTCAAAAGATTTGCCTTAAAGTCGGTGGAATGAAAAGTAAATTACAATTTTCTTGCCGACGGTGATTATTTCAGATTGCAAGTATGTTTTTTCTTTATTATGGAGATTTTGAAGTTTCCATAGATATATTCGAGTGTACAATTTGATTTATAATCATTTATATTACCTCGGGAATTGCCTGTAGACGAATACAAAAACGATGGAAATGAAATCGCCCTGTTCCCAATTTTGCTCAATAACAATTCGAAATCGATTAGAACATTCATTCGAAAAGATAATCGGTTTCTATTTCTATCGGAAACGAGAGCACCAAAATGAAAACGGAATCGCAATCGTTTTAGTTTTTGATTAGCCTGAGGCCCATGTGATATGGCTTTTTAATTGGACACAGTTTGTAATAGTGTGTCAATTTTTTCAAATATTATTAATAATAACAATCGCCAAAAAATATTTGATTACCTTGCCTTGGAAAAATATTTGATAATTATCGATACTTCGGTATATTGATATTTTGGCGACATTCGTAATATTCTGATATTGACAAGCTTGTCAAAATACATTTGATCTTCATTTTTTTTTTGTGTTTAGGACTCGAATGTCCTAGAATGCTGCTTTTATAAGCCTCAAAAAACACCTCAAACAACTTGAAATTGGGCCATGTTTTGAAAATATTTATAATATAATAACAAAATACTAACATAAAAGTGATATCCCTGCAGTTCTACGACTCAGTACTGAATTTTTAAGGGCTGATTCAGTCCTGAGCAGTAACTGAATTTCGTGCCTGAATTAAGTAATGCTTCAGTACTTACTTCCCATGAAACTCGTATAAAGGATGCTATGAATTCAGTACCAGCCCTTCCATTTCTGGGCTGATGCAGGTCTGAGCCGCACTGAAATGATGTCTATCAAATCTAAATTGGTTTCAACAAATGCAATATCAATCCATCTTACTATTTTCTAATCATGATGTAGGTTTATACAGCATTTCAAACCAAATAAGATTTTAATATCATTATATCAAAAACAATTGAAAAACTTCAGCAAAATGATAAGGAAAGGCAGGGGGCTGCTTTTAGGTTCAGGTTTGCAAACCGATTCAGGTCCAAAAACTAGAACCAAACAAGAAAGAAAGTCGGTCAAGCCCGACTATAACATACTCTGTACCAAGAACATTTTTCTTTTGATCATAACTCGAAAACCGTTCATCCGATCTTCTTCATTCCTTTGGCGGATCGATAAGTTATCTTAATAACTAAATATGTCCAGAAGGAACAAGCCATCTATCTTCAAAACTGTGGGAGATATGACGTTTTTTCTAAATTGCGGGGGCGGGAGGGGGCGTGGCCAAAATTGAAAATAAACTTGATCTGCCTGCAGACATTAGAAGCATATGTCCCATACATGTCAAACCTCTATCTCTTACCATCTCTGAGATCTGTGCGTTCATACGGACAGACAGACGGACAGACGGACATGGCTATATCGACTCGGCTGTTGATGCTGATCAAGAATATATATACTTTATGGGGTCGGAGATGCTTCCTTCTGGATGTTACATACTTTTGCACAAACTTATAATACTCTATGTACCTACGGTACAGAGTATAAAAACGTAAAACTACAAACCAATGAGGCACCCAATCAGTCTAAAGATAATGGTTTTAAGCTAGATGACATCATGGAATAGATGAATTTTGACCCCCCTTATTGGCATAGTTACATTTTTAGTATGTAGTTTTTTTAGCTCCCAATCAATAGTCTAATTGAACTCATTTTTTAATCCATATCGAATTGAATGGATGCCCCCCGATGGCTTGCACTCTATCTGTCGATTGTTAGATGGAAGTGGAATTGAAATAATTGAAAAACTGTCTATTCTGAAGAAACACTTAGAAACCAAGAATAACGGGAACGTAACCTAAAACCGCAAGTAAATAAGCGGGCAAAATGCTGGTGTATCCATGAGCTACACATTACCTCAATTGAAATTGGTTCATTTGCTACGTGTGTGTGTGGTCTTACCTGTCTGGGTTCTACCTGCATTATCATTAGCATAAACATCATAACAAAACAAAAGTTGAGTTGGTGCAATCATGACCAGACATCTGAAGATGCTTCATTAACAATGTTCCAAAAAAACCTTCGGTCAAACCGCAAATGAATCCATTGGATGAAGAACAACAACAACAACAACAACAGCAACAAGAAATCACAGAACTTGTTTGTCTTGGCTAAGAAAAATAAATCGTGTTGTTGTTCTACATAGATTCCTCCTCAAGCAGATGCAGATAAACTCGAAAATAGTTTCCAAGGAATTCCCTAAACTTCGATGCGCCCGCTCATCGCGCTGCCTGTGTTTATTTATACTCGTGCAACAAAATGTGGCATTTGTCGACACGGGGAGGGGGAGGGGGAGGGGGGGTCTGAGCAAATAAAATTTACATTTTAAGTACATGTAGTTCTTACTTGTTTACCAACTCCTTTTTCCATATCTTCCAGGCGTTTCGGCGGAAGTCTACTACGTACGTGAAGGTCACATCAACAACTATGCCTTGAATTTCATTGTGCCGGTGCCGGCCAATGTGCGTGACATTAGTTTCACTTGGCAATCGCTGGCCGGACGCACCCTACCCTACAGCATTAATGTGGTTAGCTCCGATCAGGAGGTCTTACCGCATCCGGCCCTTAATGTCTCCCAATTGGGTGAGATACCCACCTATATACAAACCTGGGCCATCAATCTGAAATGCAGTGGCCTGCGAGCCGCCGAAGTGGATGTCACCGTCAGCCTAGAGGTCATACTGAATCGAGCGCTTAACAATGTCACCCATTTGGTATTTCGACGCAAGAAGATTTGCCTGCTCAGTGAGTCAGATGATGAGCATCAGCTGCAACAGCAACAGTCGTCAGCGGTGGGTGAAGATCTGGATGATCCTTTGCTTTTGGAAACTGTTTTACCACCTCCCACTGGCTTGATTACCCTGGTGGTAGGCATCTCTGTGGCCATGGGTGCTGTGTGTTTACTTCTCATGGTGGCCTATTGTATTAGAGGAGCCGCCTCGAAGCGGCAGCATCATCAACACGGTGGACAACCCATGAGAACTTCCAGTTTTCAACGTTTGAATACCCAACCACCGCCGGCTTGTCAATCTTCGTTGGGTTCGGCGGCCTACATGACGCCTTCGATTATAGCCCCCGTTCATGCCTCTTCATTGCCCCGAAAGGTGGCTGTGTCGGTGGAGCAGCAACAACAACCCGAGGAGCTGCATCGTCGCATCTCTGAATTGACGGTGGAAAGATGTCGTGTCCGACTGTCAAGTCTATTGCAGGAGGGCACCTTTGGACGTGTCTATCGCGGCACCTACAATGACAATCAGGATGTGTTGGTCAAGACGGTGGCTCAACATGCCAGTCAGATGCAGGTACTCTTGTTACTGCAAGAAGGCATGCTACTCTATGGCGCCTCACATCCAGGCATTCTGTCCGTACTGGGTGTGTCTATAGAGGATCATACCACACCTTTTGTACTCTATCCGGCTGTGAATAATACACGAAACTTGAAGCTATTCTTGTTGGATCCGGCCTGTGCCAGAACTGTGACCACCATACAGATTGTAATGATGGCCTCACAACTATCCATGGCCTTGGATCATTTGCATAGTCATGGGGTAGTGCATAAGGATATTGCCACCAGGAACTGTGTGTAAGTATAACTATACAGACACTCAAAAGCGATTCTAACTACCTGCGAAAGTGTATGCACACAAGAAGATTAATCAATATTTTGCTTAAAATAAACTTTCTTCTAGCATCGATGACCAGTTGCGTGTAAAACTGTCCGATAGTTCTTTATCCCGCGATCTCTTCCCCTCGGACTACAATTGCCTGGGCGATAGTGAAAATCGTCCCATTAAATGGATGTCCCTGGAGGCTCTACAACACAAACAGTTCTCCGAGGCCAGTGATTCTTGGGCTTTTGGTGTACTCATGTGGGAGCTATGCACTTCGGCCAAACAGCCCTATGCCGAGGTAGATCCATTCGAGATGGAACATTATCTAAAAGATGGTTATCGCCTGGCGCAGCCCTTCAATTGTCCAGATGAGCTGTAAGTACACACAGAAAATCTCTCCTAACCGTGCAGCTGCCTTAACTCTAATCTTTTCTTTAAACAGGTTTACCATCATGGCCTACTGTTGGGCCCTCTTGCCCGGAGAACGTCCCACCTTTGCCCAACTGCAGTCTTGTCTCTCAGATTTTTATTCACAAATCACGCGTTATGTCTAGACTCTAGAGAGAGAGCACATGGAGCACTTCTTTGAAAGAAGCGCTCACCTGTAGGGTGCTACATACTTACATACCCCCTAACACTAACTCTATCTTATACTTAATCTACATACTCCCACATCTGTAGTTAGTTGAAGGTCCTCACTATTGTTAGAATGATATTTGCCAAATCGAATGTGTGTAGAGATTTTTGTGTATATAGTTAAAATGGATTTATATGCCTAAGTTCTTGTTTTAAGTTGATCAAACGAAAGACTCAAATACAACAAGTAGAGAGTAAACCTAAAACCGAAATCAAATATAGTGATATTTATCTATAACATAATCATAAGTTTTAACATTATACAGAACCACACATATTTATCACAAAACAAAGCACATATACAAAAATATTTGGAAGATTTACCAACTTGATATACATCGAATAAATACAAATAAAAAAAAAACGAAAACAATTCCACAAATCAATAAAATAAAAATGAAGTTTTAATTACCGTCACAAATTCGAATTTTATAGCGACTTTCCCCAAGGGTTCCCAAGAAGTTGGTAAGGCCCAATAAAAACCCATAGGAAAGCACCTTTTCCAACGAAAAACTCCCTTGCAAATGAGAAAATTTACGACACCACTGAACAGCGACCCTTGAACTGCAGGCGGAACGTGGTTGAGCCTACTTCTACTTAAAATAACCGAAAAAAATTACATTCAGTCACACACACACACACACAAATTAGCCATAAATTTTAATTTTACATGACAATGTTTGGGTTCGGGCAAGAAATATGGTGATAAAAAGGGAGAACCTTTCAAGTGGAGGTTTCGCTAGCGCCTAAAAAGAAAATGAATCAATTTTTGCCTGGTCTGGTGGCTGACACATGTCCTTGTCGGGGTTAGAGATGGACAATTGAAAAGACGTGAGTGGATGGGACAAAAACTATTGAAGTGGGTGAGTATAAAACTTGGGAAAATTTATTAGAAAATAGGAGAATTAAGTGAAATGTATTATTCAATATTTTAGAAAATGAAAAGGCATTATCAGTTCGGTTTTTCGAGTTATTATAGGTTAAGTCAGTGTGTGAATCTGCTTAAGTGAAGTCCAGAAAACAGGAATTATAATGTTAAGCCGGAGACCAAGGAAGAATAAAAGCCGGGTACTTTTCCTGCAGAATTTGCTTCAAAGAAGTTCATTGAAGTTCATCTAAAATATATGGGAATGTTGTGACAACTAGAGTGCAATATTGGAGAACATTTTGAAAGAGAGTATTAGAGCCAGTTATGGGATAAAGTTGATGAGAAATATGATCAATGCATCACCAACAACCATTGTAACAAATTGGAATATACAGGGTTGCCCAAATTCGACGGAACCATGTTTTTTTAAAAAAAAATCAAAGAAAAAAATAAAAATTTGGCGGTTGGCAATCTTAATGATTTAATTTGTTCCAAGTAGATTTGTTTACATCAATTTTTGAATATGATATCTCTCAAATGGCCGCCTCTGGCGTTGATGGCGGATTGTGCCCTTTTTGCAGCATTTTCCATCGTTTTCGCCAACATTTCGGCCGGAATAGCGGCTATTTCTTCACGAATGTTGTCCTTGAGCTCTTCTACGGTCCTTGGCTTGTTAACGTAAACCTTTGACTTCAAATATCCCCACAAGAAGAAGTCAGGCGGCGTCAAATCGGGCGAACGCGGTGACCAGTCCAAATCACCACTTTTCGACATCAAACGGCCCGGAAACAATTTCTTCAGAAAATCGATTGTTATGCGACTTGTGTGCGGTGGAGCGCCGTCTTGTTGAAACCAGAACTGCCTCATACGCTTTCGACGAATAATTGGCATCACAAAATTGGTCATCATGTCGCGATAACGCTCCTGGTTGATGATAACAGCATGGCCATTTTCATTTTGGAAGAAAAACGGCCCAATGACCGTTTTCGCACTAACGCCGCACCAAACTGTGACTTTTTCGTCATGAAGAGGCACTTCTTGAATCTCCTGAGGATTTTCAGTGGCGTAAATACGGCAATTTTGCTTATTTACGGTCCCATTCAATGTGAAATGGGCTTCATCGGACATGATAATTTTGTTTTCACAATTGACTTGTTCTGTTGAATGTAAATTTCAACTATTTCAGAGCGCTCGCGTGGCGTGTATTGTTCCATGGTAAAAATCTGCTTGGACTGACGCTTCAAACGCGGTATGTCATTAAGCGATCTGACATCTCTGTCAAAAGTTATGGCGTTGCCAGATGGGTCCGTCGAATACCTGTCATCAGTGTTAGTTTCATTCTTTAAAGTTACTAAGTGAATTATGTAAGTTTCCAATTTCCCCTACTTTTACCTTAATCCACCTTTAGCTAGGACAATAGTTTCCTCCACAATGTTAAGCGCTCCCCAAAATTTTCAACCTAAATGTAGGCAACATTTAGTTTCTTGTCCTGACCATAAACTGGTGCTCTTATCAGCTCAACTGTTTCGCTTATGACTCCGGTGTTTTTTGTCCGATCTGATTGTATAGAATAGATAGATATTGGGCCTAGCTTGATGTATACTAAACCACGAGGCTCTAACTTGAAAATTGTGGATCTGACGGCTATTTAGGTCTAGGATTTCTAGAGAAGGTCTAGGCTTTTTGGAGATAAAAGGGGGACGGGGTGGAATTTTTCAAACTTGGTCTGCGTACAGCATAAATCTACCTTTGTAGCTCTATCTCTTATAGTCTCTGAGATCGACGCGTTCATACAGACAGACAGACGGACATGGCTATATCGACTCGGCTGTTCATGCTGATCAAGATTATATATACTTTATGGGGTCGGAGATGCTTCCTTCTGGATGTTACATACTTTTGCACAAACTTATAATACTCTATGTACCTACGGTACAGAGTATAAAAATGCTCAAAATTACCTGAAAATTATGGACATTTTACCTAAAATGACAACCAACCTATTACCTAAAAAGTTATAGACAATAAAAAAGCTTATTAGGTAATGTGTGACCTAAAAATTAAGACAACATATGACCTTAAATCGTCTTTTGAGGTTATAAATAGGCTTAAAATTTAGTCAACAAATAAGATTTTCAGATAATGAAGGTACTACAAATTTTGGCAATGTATGACCTTAAAGCTATCTTCAGAGCCATATCTCAAAAGTTATTTAATCTAAGATCTTGAAATTTGGTGTCTGGTTAATAATATGAAGTTTGATGTTTTCCCAATTTAAAGGTGGTTTCGTCCAAGTTTGGACGAGTTGAAATGTTAATATGGATTTCCAGCCAGTTCAAACTTGAAGCAAAAATTTACAGGTATTATACAAATTTGTAGTGTTTTTGCTTGAAAGAACCCGGACGAAGCCGGGCATACAGCTAGCTGACAATAAACTGTATGTAAATATTAAGTTATACATTATTTATTTATATTTCAATTCGAAATGCTAAAATTTTAGGAAAAGTTTAGGCATCATTTTAAAGCAATGGATTACTAAATAATTTTTACCTAAAACACCATTTTTTAGGAAAAATGCCCTATATTTTAGGCATTTATTGCCTGAAAATTACAATTAAGGTAATAAATTCAATTTTTCCTAAAATTTAAGGAAAACCTTTTTTCTGGGTGTACAGTTCGTGCTAAACACTTCTTCCGTTCCAACTATTCCTGCATTCTTTTTCCTTTTTCCTTGAAATGGGAAAAAAAAACACTTGTTTCCCAGTTAAAGTGGCCATTGACACGCTCTCATCTCTAGCTTCGTGCAATGTCCCTGGATGCTGAGCAAGTGGAAATGGCGAAAAGTGCGCTGAGTAGGTGGTATGCCCCTCTTCTCTTTATCACACTTAGTTGACAACACATGTCCTGCGTCCTTGTTCCGTACAAAATATATGTGGGTGGGTGTGTGCGTGTGTGTGTGTGTGTTGGTCCTCACACTTTAGAAGCCATTGCCAGAGCCATATCGTAAATATTTTGACAGAATTGCCTTTTGCTTTTGCTTTGACGTTTTGGCCATTGTGTGTGCCATCTTTCACTTGGTGCTCTGCCTGCACCTGCTGCTGCTGCTGCTGTTGCTCCTGATGCCGTCTTCTGTTATTGTTGCTGCCTGTGTTAATCCTTGTGTTTGTGACTTGACCTGGCTTCGTTTACGTTAACGTTTACCTTTACCCTGGCATTTTGGGTTATGGCCTTAAGCGGCTTTAAACTTACGTTTACCGCTGCCTGTTGCTATATGACTTGCCCTCGAGGCAATATGTGTCCCATGTATTCCCGGGAAGGACTCTGGCACGAAGACAGTAGCCATTGTAAACAGTTTGCTTAAGCAGAGTTTGTTTATACGTATTAGTTGATGATGTTGAAGAGAATAATATGTGACCAAACAAGGGTAATACCTACAGCCAAGGGACAGGTGAAGCAGCATCTCAATCAGGGATGCAAACCGGTTCTGAGCTGAACCGGTTTTGAACCGAACCGAACCGCTTATTCCCGCTGGTGAACCGAACCGCAAACCGAACCGGCTTCCTTTCAGAATTTCTGAACCGAACCGAAAACCACAAATAAAAACGTTTCGGTTCGGTTCAGTACTCTGACAAGTTTTAACGGGAATCACTTTCCTCTAGCCAATGATTTTGATTAATTAGCAAATTTGAATCGTTTCCCGAAGATGATTTTCAAACATTTCGTTCGACCCTATACATATTTAGCGTTGTCGGATCGATATAACTTTTAAGGTTGACCTGAAGAGAATTTTACAAGTCTTCTGCAATTTCCCGCCGATCTCCTTATTTACCTGTCATCAATCTAAATTTGTTTTTTCATTAGACAATATTTACAATTTTCTGTGGTACTTCTTAACCTTAATTCAATCGTGATCTGCCAATAAATAAGGGCATTCCTCCAGGAACTGATAGACGAGTCCCGGGAATCCGACATAATAATCTTTGCAGATTGCTCCAAGGATTTTAAAGATATCCGAATGGATTATAGGAATCAAATTTCAAAAATGGTCGAATAGCCACTTCACCGAAATCATATTTTAAAATGTGCCTTTGTGAACCACTGAACCGAACCGAAACCGAGGTTAATTTAACTCCAAAAACCATGTTATGAACCGAACCGGCGGTTTAGAAACTGTGCGAACCACTGAACCGAACCAGTACTTATTTTCGAGTGGTTTGCATCCCTTATCTCAATTGAGACCCAGATGAGGTTAGACTTTTTTAATTGAGAACACTGCTGTTCCACACGATTCAGTAAACAAACTTCAGTTCGATAAGCAAATTCTGTCTTGCATTTCCGGTGAGCGGCAGGCGCCAACCGAACGCCCCCAACTCAGACAACAACATCAACAAAATCATTCATGGACTTTCCCAGCTAAAATACCTCCCGCCAATTAGGCCCACAGTGAGAAAAAGATTCAAGTACTTTGTACCCAATACTCAGCTACAAGGCTTTCCCCCTTAAATGTTTCTCTAAGTGTACACCAACCCCACCCCTTAACAATCTGCCACACTGCGAAACGAAATGTCGATGTACTGTTTGAAATTTCCATGGAACATGAACTGACTACTGCTTAGGGGGGGGAGGAAGAATCCTACCATTTCCATTTCACATGGCCATGCGATTTCCACGTACAACAAGCGACTCAAGTGCCAGCCCCATACTCTCTGCCCTTCTCCCTCCGGTTCGGTGATAATTTAAAAAGTTTATATGCCGCCGACTGCTGAGCCAGAGATTGCCTCTGCAGTTCGCTGTTTGCTGCCTTCAATTCTAATGACAACTTAAATAAACAATAACAGAACGCCAGCCAGAAGAAAAGTTCTTTTCAATTTTCCAGGACGGGGGCCTGGTGAGGAAATATTTATTTTCTATAAATTATTTTCGATTATCTGCTCCCTCCCCCCGACAACTAAAACAACAAAATCCCCCCACCAACTGTGACTGCAATTAAAGCCAAACAAAATGCACAATTTTTTGGTCATTTGTCGATAAGCTTCCCCCAGCCCCCTTTCCAATCAAATGCAGCTTCTCCACCTCCTCCTACTGGGTGAGAAATTTATGTGCAACACTTCCGCTAATGGAATTTTAATGTTTCATTCGAAATAGACGCATAAATTTTGCTTTGGTCAAATACACGTAGTTTGTGTCTGTTATTGGACAATACCGTGTTGGCTTATTTAATAAGTGGAAATGTTTGTGTTGGAGAAAGAGTTGTTCGGCCATTTGGTTCACTTGGCGCCCCGCACTTTTCCAGGAAATGAAAACAAACTAAATTTGGTGGAATTGATTTGAATTTGGTAGCCCGCCTGGGGAGTTGAGAGCATGAGAGGTTATGGAGAAAATTGAACACACATATGGATAACCATTAAGTTAATATTTTTAGTTTTCAAACAGTAGTGGTATTACTGAAAGCGAATTTAGATTAGTTTTAGTTTTGTTTGGTTTAGTTTTAGAATGCCCAGAGTAAGTTAGGAATTTAGAGTCATACTGAAAGTTCTATTCAAATACAACATAAAACTTGTCTACGATACCTTGAATCCTCTTTTTGATGTTTGTGTTCCACTTGAGCGTCCTCGTTGTACTGATGGTCAGCCTTGGTTCTCAAGGGAGCTAACAAACCTGAAGAACAGGAAGTCGAGATATTTGAAAAAGTATAAGAAATCCGGTAAATCATCGGACTTCTCCCGTTATGTGCTTGCCCGTTCTAGCTTCAATGTGCTAAATGCTCAATGCTAAAAAGATTATCTTGACCGTTGCTGGCTTCAGTTTATGCAAAATCCTAAGCAATTTTATTCGTTTGTTAACTCTAAACGTAAGTCTTCCACTCTGCCCTCCTCGGTCATGTATGGTAATGCTAAAGCAAATACTAATCAAGCAATAGCCGATCTGTTTGCGGAGTTTTTTAAGTCAACCTACTCGTCTTCTAGGTATTGTGTGAATCAACCATACCCTTATCGGTTGAATATGTCTAATTGCATTTTTAGCCTCGTGATCACTGAAAGCTCCCTTTTTTGTGATCTTAGCTCTGTCAAACCCGTGTACGCACCAGGCCCTGATAGAGTTCCTGGATGTGAGCTTAGGTTCTGTGCGGATGCACTTTGTAAGCCTATTCATAAATTATTTGAATTGTCTTTGGAGTCATCCTCTTTCCCATTGCTATGGAAGGAATCTTTTATTATTCCACTCCATAAAAAAGGTAATAAGTCCGATGTTGAAAACAAGAAAGAAAGTCAGTCAAGCCCGACTATAACATACTCTGTACCAAGAAAATTGTCTTTTGATCATAACTCGAAAACCGTTTATCCGATCTTCTTCATTCCTTTGGCGGATCGATAAGTTATCCTAATAACAAAATATGTCCAGAAGGAACAAGCCATCTATCTTCAAAACTGTGGGAGATATGACGTTTTTTCTAAATTGCGGGGGCGGGAGGGGGCGTGGCCAAAATTGAAAATAAACTGGATCTGCCTGCAGACATAAGAAGCATATGTCCCATACATGTCAAACCTCTATCTCTTACCATCTCTGAGATCTGTGCGTTCATACGGACAGACAGACGGACAGACGGACATGGCTATATCGAATCGGCTGTTGATGCTGATCAAGAATATATATACTTTATGGGGTCGGAGATGCTTCCTTCTGGATGTTACATATTTTTGCACAAACTTATAATACTCTATGTACCTACGGTACAGAGTATAATTACAGGGGAATTTCCAAGTTGTCTGCAATTCCGAAGGCTTTTGAGAGAATTATAACATCTCAACTGCAACATTTATGTAGTGCCATTACCTTACCCTTCCAACATGGATTTGTGAAGCGTCGATCTACTAACACTAACCTTTTAGAATTCACATCTTCAGTGATCAAAGGGTTCATAGGTAAGATGCAAACTGACGTCATTTATACGGATTTTAGTAAGGCTTTTGATTCTGTTAATCACTCCTTGCTGCTCCACAAACTGGGTTTAATCGGCTTTCCAACTAACCTTTTCAGTTGGATTTCTGATTATTTAAGTACTAGAACCCAAAAAGTTTTATATCGTATTCTTATTCTAAGTGTATCCAGGTTACTTCTGGAGTTCCACTAGGTAGCCACTTGGGTCCATTGCTTTTTACTCTCTTCATCAACGATCTTCCTTCAGTCTTGGTTTACTCTCGGGTGTTTATGTATGCTGATGATGTGAAAATATGCTTAACATATAAGGCCAGAAGTGTTTTAGGGTTTATAAAGCGGTGGTCGAAAGAATTCGACGATCTCTACACTACCAAAATTCTTTACACTTCTCTTGTCCGTCCTACTCTTGAGTATGGATCATGTGTTGGGTCTCCGCAATATTCGATCCATCAAAATAGAATTGAATCTGTGCAAAAGCAATTCTTGTTGTTTGCTCTTCGTGGTTTGAACTGGAATCCTGAGGTCCGTTTCCCATCTTATTCTAGTAGACTACTTTTAATTAATCTTCCTTCCTTATTTAACCGTAGAGTTATGCTTGGTGTAATGTTCATATATAGACTAATTAACGGTGAAATCGACTCATCGGAATTGCTTAGCCCAATTAGTCTCAATGTTCCTTGTAGATTGTCCCGTAACTTTGTCCCCTTATCTGTGAAACGTTGTACTACTAACTATGCAGTGCATGACCCGTTTCGTGTCCTCTGTGTTGATTACAATAAACTCTACCGCATAATCAATTCGGAATAATTCAATTCGAAAAAAAATCAATTTTAAAGCTAATTAAAATTTGGCCATGATACAAGAATAGGGGTAAGGCGGCGACAGTGTGATGAGTTCTTTTGCCAAAAGCTGACGCTTCAAGAGTACGCGCAGCACTGAACGTGAAGGAACTTTGCAGAGAACTCACACTGACGCCGCCTTACCTTTATTGTTGTATCCATGGACTTGGCTTAGAACTGATTTCGTTTTGGTGTGACGGTACTTCCATTTGTTTAAATTCAACAGTCTTGAAATTTTGCAGCCACCTTTGGATTTTTTTTTTGTATTCAAAGATATTAAAATCTAGGAAAGTTAACTTCGGCTCTGCGGAAGTTTGTATACCCTTGCAGCACGTTTTTATACGCTGTTCCCATTGAAATGAAGTTGTGCGAATGTATGTAACAGGGAGAAGAAACATTTCCGACCCTATAAAGTATATATTTTCTTGATCAGCATGAACAGCCGAGTCGATATAGCCATGTCCGTCTGGCCGTCCGTCCGTCTGTCCGACTGTCCGTCCGTCCGTCTGTCTGTCCTCTGGCCATCCAAGACCTAAAAAACCGTCAGATCCACAATTTTTAAGTTAGAGCCTCGTGGTTTAGTATACAATATCTATGTATCTATATCCAATATCTATGTATTCTGAAAAGTACAATCAGATCCGACAAAAAAAAAAACCGGAGTTATAAGCGAAACAGTTGAGCTGATAGAAAAACGAGAAAGCTAAGCTAACTTCGGCTGTGCCGAAGTTTTTATACCCTTGCAAATGCTCGCTTAAATATTTTCAAAAATACCATTTTCCCCATTTTCCGATCGATCGTTCGTATGGGAGCTATACGATATAGTCATCCGACTTGTCCAAAAATTCGTAAAAATATGTGAAACAAACAAATACAAAGTTGCAGGATGCTACCATTAAAAATAAAAAAGTTTTTCTAAGTAAAACTGTTTTTTAGACCCATCTTTTGTATGGCAGCCATATCATATAGTTTTACGATTTTAATAAAACTTGATAGAATTAAAAAAAAAAAACATAGTAAACCTACGAATACAAAGTTTGGAGACGTTTCCGTTGAAAAGAAAAAAAATTTTCTCACTAAAACTAGTTTTCCCACCGAGTATTCCTATGGGAGCTATATGATATAGTCATCCGATCCTGTCGGCTCCGATATTAGTATTGTGCAGCAAAAAGAAGACTCTGTGCAAAATTTCAGCTCGAAAGCTTCAAAACTGAGAGACTAGTTCGAGTAGAAACAGACAGACAGACGGACGGACAAAGCTCAATCGACTCAGCTCGCCACCCTGATCAAGAATATATATGGTTTATGGAGTCGGAAATGAATATTTCTATGCGTTGCAAACTTCAGGGCAAAATTATAATACCCTTTTCAAGGGTATAAAAAGAAAAAAGTGTTGCCTACATTTGGGATGATAATTTTGTTACATTCATCTTCAAAAATTCAAAAACAAATAAATGAAAACAAATGAACAGGGTATTTTGTGGTCGGGAAACTCGACTGCAGCGCCCTTACTAGTTCTAACTAATTTGAAGGACATTTCCATCACTAAGACTACTTTTCTGACTCTACTTTTGTATGACAGCTATGCCATATAGATGTCCGATTTCGACCAAACTTAGTGGAATCATGGGAAAGCATAGCAAGATAAGAAATATAAAGTTTGGAATCGTTTTCTTTGAAAACAAAAAAGTTATTCTCACTAAAACTAGTTTCTCGACCGATCATACCTATGGCAGCTATAACCTATAGTAATTCGATTTTGACGAAACTTTGAAGAATTGTGCGAAAGCTCAAAAAATAAATATATGCCAATTTTAAAGAGGCTTACACTGAAACCAAAAAAGTTTTTCTTACTAAGACAGTTTTTCTTACCGTACTTTTCTAAATCATCCCACAAATGGCTTGAAGATGAAATAGTAGTGTTGTCTGGAAACTAACTCTAATTAAGTAAAAATTTGTTGATCTTATTTGAGTATTTTCTGAAGTTGGAATATCTTTTTCACAAAGAACCCACTTTAAAAATTCACTTGCTCTTCTCATACCACCCATACCAACTACTCCCTGATTTCCCAAAGTTTGTCGCTTCCAGCCAAACGTCACATTCTCCTCTAATCCTTTGGTAAACTCATTTTCTCTCAAACCTTCTCTCCCAGACAAGTAAATTTTTGTTCGTTCTCTTAGTTTGAAGCCAGGAAACAAAAAAAAAAGAAAAGAAACTGATGCCAAGTCCTAACTCTCTTATTCACGCAAATCCCTTAATACCATTTATCATACAGGGTGCACAATTTGCGAACACATTTGAAATTCATGTAAAATACAACGAGCTCCGGCTTGATCTCTGGCAGCAGCAAAATAACATTAAATTGAAACAAATTGAACATAAAAAGCATTCAAAATAAAGCAAACACCTTGAAGAAGAAGGAGGACCATGAAGACCAGAACGAGGATGAAGAGCTGCCAAAGTAAACACTGAACCCGCTCCGACACCGACAGCGACACCGAAACTAGGAGCGAACTTTTGTGCCCGATGGGATGGAGGGGGCAGGGGGGGGTGCGGGAAGGGCTTGGTAGTTTTTTTTTCTACTTTTTCGTTTTTCTGTGGAAATAGAACGCAAAATCAAGCAAAGGTACACAACACAGACAGCTAGGAGTCTTGGGCAGGAGTAGGAAACGGAAGTATTTTCTGTTGATACTGAACTCAATTTAGACGAAATCAAGTCAAACATGGCAGCTACCAAGTGAAAGCAGGAGGAGGCGGAGCACGGCATGGGGAAGCGGCCACAGGAAATGTTGTAGTAAATCATGTGGGAGCCGGGAGGTGGGATGTGGGAGGTGGGAGATGTGAGAGATGTGCGATGTGCGAATGCTCAAGACGCTGGCTGCGTTTGGCGGTGCCGGGAAGTGACAGTGGGGAGGGGCAAAGTTGACAATGTCGACGAAAAAACTTGAGGCTTGATTGATGTTTGTGCTGTTAGTTGCTGTTTGAGAAGACCCGGGAGCAGCCACGAAACAGGGCATTAAATTTTCGATTAAAGTTTGAAGCATGCAGCAAATTGGTTTACCCGCCAATTTTTGATTAGTGGGGGATTAGGGACAAGTTGGCACAATTGGCGACAGCTACCCACTAATCAAACGGCTGCCCAAATGTGTTTTTAAATGTATTTATTTGGTTAAGAAGATGTCAAAAAAAAAATGTTGATAATGAAAAACGCAAGTGAAAGATAGGGCTGGCTGGGGATATACCCTTCATATGTTGAAATCGGTTTTTAGCAAACTTAATTAAGAGACTAGTTCGAGAAACGGTTTTTTATACACCTGCAGTGGGTATATTGAAATTTTTGTTTTCAATGCAAACGTCTCCAAGCTCCGTATTAACTAGTTTTCTATGCTTTTCAATGATTCTGCCAAGTTAAGTCGAAATCGCACATCTATATAGCATAGCTACCATAGAAAAGTAAGGTTAGAACGAGAAATCTAGACCCTTGCAAGTGCTCACTTCAATATTTAATTTTTTTAATTTTTTTTCTCCACAACAACACATATTCCGACCGATCGTTTGTATGGGAGATACATGATATAGTCATCCGAAATGGAAAAAAAATTTGTAGAATTAGGTGAAAGCATGTAAAACAAACCAATACAAAATTGCAGGATGCTACCATTAAAAACAAAAAAGTTTTTCTAGCTAAGACTGTTTTCCAGACCTATCTTTTGTATGGCAGCTATACCATATAGTTGTCCGATTTTCATCAAACTTGGCAGAATTATAAGAAAGCATAGAAAACCTATTAATACAAAGTTTGAACACGTTTCCATTGAAAAGAAAAAAGTTTCCCTTACTAAAACTAGTTTTCCGGCTGATTGCTCCTATGGGAACTATAAGATATAGTCATTCAATCCGGTCCGTTCCGACATATTAGCAGCGTGCAGCAAAAAGAAGAATCTGTGCTAAATTTCAGCTCGAGATAGCTCCAAAACTGAGAGACTAGTTCACGTAGAAACAGACAGGCAGACCGACAAACGGACGGACAAAGCTCAATCGACTCAGCTCATCGCCTTGATCAAGAATATATATAGTTTATTGGGTCGGAAATGAATATTTCTATGCGTTGCAAAATTTTGAGCAAAATTTTAATACTCTTTGCAAGGGTATAAATAGTCTTAGTAAGAAAATGTTTTTTGTTTTCAATGTAAACCTCTTTTAAATTGGCATATATTTATTTTATAGGCTCTCACACAATTCTTCAAAGTTTTGGCAAAGTCGGAAGACTATAGGGTATAGCTGCCATAGGAATGATTGGTCGAGAAACTAGTTTTAGTGAGAAAAACTTTTTTGTTTTCAAAGCAAACGCCTACAAGCTTTGTATTTCTTAGTTTGCTATGCTTTCCCATGATTCTACTAAGTTTGGTCGAAATCGGACTTCTAAATAGTATAGCTGTCTTAGAAAAGTAGAGTCAGAAATGAAGTCTTAGTGAAAAAAGTTGTTCGTTTTTAGTGGAAATGAATTTCAAATTAGTTCGAAAAACGTGCTGAAACGGTTTACAAACTTCGGCCTGGCCGAACTTGGTGAACAGCTTGGAGATTTGGTGTACTTAACACAGTTCGTGTGGCGCCATACAAACTTTACGCGATTCGTGTAGCACCATAACAGCATATTAAGATACATATGATGCATAGTTCGTGTGAAGCTCTAACGGCATTAGTTCTTCTCACATCGTCTATCGGAAGTACTTCACACAGTTCGTGTTGCGTCATCAGGGTTTAGAAGTGTACTTCATAGAGTTCGTGTGGCGCCATAACGGCAAATTGTAATATTTTACAGAGTTTCTATGGCCTCATAACGGCATAAGTACACAGAGAAAAAAAAGGTTATGAAAAAGTATCCATTGGCTGATTTCTCGTATCCATTTGGGAAGGATATGTCTTAAATATCCTTTTAATCATCCAACGGAGCTGAAAATCATTCAAAGGAGATGAAAAAGGATCAGCCCTGGGATAATTTTTCAGCACCTTTGGATGATTAAAAGGATAATTAAGACATATCCTTCCCAAATGGATCTTTTTATACCCTATTCCCATTGAAAATGGGAAAAGGGGGATCATGAAGTTGTGCGAATGTATGTAACAGGGAGAAGGAAAATGTTCCGACCCCATAAATATATATATTCTTGATCAGCATGAACAGCCGAGTCGATATAGCCATGTCCGTCTGTCCGTCCGTCTGTCTGTATGAACGCGTCGATCTCAGAGACTATAAGAGATAGAGCCACAAATTTTTGCACGAAGGTAGATTTATGCTGTACGCAGATCAAGTTTGTTTCAGATTTGAAAAATTCCACCCCGTCCCCCTTTTATCCCCAAAAAACCTAGACCTCCTCTAGCCATCCTAGACCTAAATAGCCGTCAGATCCATAATTTTCAAGTTAGAGCCTCGTGGTTTAGTATACATCAAGCTAGGCCCAATATATATCTATTCTGAAAAGTACAATCAGATCAGACAAAAAACACCGGAGTTATAAGCGAATCAGTTGAGCTGATAAGGATTAGAAAAAAGTGTTGCCTACATTTAGGTTGAAAATTTTGTTACAAAAACGAATTAATGAAAACAAATGAACAGGGTATTTTGTGGTCGGGAAACTCGACTGCAGCGCCCTTACTTGTTTTTTCTGTGTACTTTCCACAGTTCGCGTGGCTTCACATCTTCAGTGGGTAGTACTTCAAACAGTTTGGGTCGCGAAATAGCGGAAAAAGTAGTACTTCATACAGTTCGCATGGCTCCACATTGAAGATGGGTAGTACTTCACACCGTTCGCATGGCGCCATAATATCCTTAGAACTTTATACAGTTCGTGTGGCCCCACTTCGACTATCTCCAGTACTTCTCTCAGTTCGGGTGGCAAAATAACAGCTAAGGTTCGAACTTCACACAGTTCTTTTGGCGTGACATCGGCGACAGGTGGTACGTCCGTCATAACGGCATTAGTACTTCACGAAGTTCGTGTGGCGCCACGAACAAACTTTGGTAGGTTTGATCCATCGAAAAAATGACTATACCCTTAGCTAGTATATACAATATCTCTGGTCGACAACTGACAATAACGTTCACTAATCAATCGCTGTCCAAATATTTATTTGTCCCTCAACAAACAGACAATAATAAAGTAAAACTCCTGCCAGCAACACTTGACGAAAAAAGTGAAAGTCAGGCGATATAACCCCCAACTATCCAAGGCAAGTCGCTGCCTATTTTTCTTCCACATGTCTCCTATTCCCGTGTCGGTTTCCTATTCCTATTTTTTTGTTTGGTATTTTGGCGAGGCTCTCGTTTTAATGGGTTTAGCAGCAGCTTCAACCGAACAAAACGTTTTTCGGACAATGGAGGACTTCGTACACAGCATGTGGTGTGTGTGTGTGTGTGTGTGTGCAAGGCAGGATGTGCGTCCTTTCTTCCTCCCTACTCTCTGGTGTGGCCTGTCCGCACTTTCACTGCGCGCTCTATTTACAGTTGAGAAGGACATTGGACATAGGATTTGCTGGAATTGTGTTTGGTAAACATTTGTTGGGCTCTGTTGTTTTTAATAAGAAAATTGGCCAAAGGCCACCACACCAAACAGGACCACGCCAAGGATGGCAGGCAGATTGCTTTTAAATTTAAGTCCCAATTTTTGTTTGGTCTTTGTTTTGTGCTGGTGATTTATGTGTTTGTTTTGGGTTTTGTGAATGGGTTTTTGTGGGTCAAGCCTTGTGGATGAGCCAGCATTTATGGGCATTAGTTCCATGCAGAAGAGTTTGAATGAGAATCTCGGATGCTGGCTGAATAAACAAAACTAAAAATATTATTGAGACTTGAATAAACTGCGATTCTAATCTGGGGGAAAGAGAGAACTAAGTAAATTTCACAAGCAAATGCAAATATGGATTGAATTTGAATAAATATGCGGAGAAAAAATGTGTTCCGCCATGTGTGTGTGGGGGGACAGAGAACCAAATACACATCAAAAGACATCTTGCGATAAGAATCAGAGTCATCATAATCACAGGGGAGTCAAGCGTTGTCTAGGGGCGACCGACTGGTTCACTTCTCATGGCCATCAAGAGGAAAATGCCACAAAGGCACACGTGAAAAGGGTAACTGTTAGGGATGAGTACGTGAGTCACGTTTAGCACTTCAAAGTCAATTCAATCCAGTCAATTTTTGTTACTCACTTCACCTTCATTTTGGCACACATACCAAATTGAGTTCATCTACTGCTCCAACAAGCCTTAAGCACTATTTAAACAAGGCAGCAGCAGCTCAGCAGTATGTGTATCAAAGCTTCAAACGCATTTTACCCCTCACATTCACAATGCACATGCCACGGGGCATAATCAAAATTTTTGATTTATTTGGTGTAGAACTTTGGATGAGGGTTTTATGCACTTTTTGTTTGGCAAAAGCTCATTTTTTTCTATTTTTTGTGTAAAAAGCAGTAGCCAGGACTCGTGCCAAAATACAATAAAAGTTAAATCAAGCAACACGCATGACAGTGATAAAGCGTTGCTCGAATGCTGCCTACTAAATGCTGAACTGTGTGCACTTAGTGCCTTAATGATGAGGTCCTGGAAAATAAATGTATGCCATAGCAGCTTACGAACTAAAATATATAAAACCAAAATTGATTGAGCTGAGGATTCATTTTGCCCTGTCTAGGATTTAATATTTTAAGACTAACATTTCTGAAATAGTTTAAA